>JASANN010000310.1:716298-787701 GCA_031762395.1 Calameuta pygmaea | reverse complement strand
TGTTTTTTAAGGGAAAAAGAGGAAGATTGTTAAAAAGAAAGAGTGAACAAGAGAGATGGTAAGGACTGAGCACGAGGACCAGATTATTCGTGAGGAGCGAGAAAAGGGAACACTGGAGAAAGTAGAAAAAGTAGTAAAGATAAAGGAGCGAGATGAGCACCTCCTCGCCCATTTCCGTGAGGGTCGTTCCTCTCCAGGAGGGAGCTACGCCCCCTCCAAGGCCCCACAAGGGACAGTGTTTTTTTTTATTGAGGAAAACCCCCGAGTCCAGCGGCTGTCACGCAGATGAATGGGGGGCGGGGGGCCTCGTGAAGGAAAGGAAGTTGGGCCGAGCGAAAAGGAAAGCGCAAAAGGGGTAAAGTAAGTTAAACGGAAAAGGTCTGCCCCTAGTCAAGATCCACCGCAACGAAATACCACGGGCGTAGCACCCGACGGCGCCTTTGCAAGCACCAACAGGACGTCCCGAGTAACGATATTTGACGCTACAACCTCCATCCCTTCCCAACGAGCAAGCTCAGTGGGGTAGACGTAAGAGACCCCGTCAGCCATTGATCACGTGCGTCAAGCTATACGTTCGTGATCATGTTCAACTCGGCTACAACGGGATGTGCATTATCGACGGAGACGATGATCACAAAATCCTACTTCTAAACTCGCCGCTACGATTTAGCGCCATGTTTTTGGTATCGTCTAAAACCGTAGCGTTGTGCGTCTCTCTGCGCATCTCTGATCCAAGATATGAACTTTTGTCTTTTTAATATTATGTACTTCTTGGCTGTAATGCAGTCTTACTCTACTTTACCTGCAGCAAAGCATACATAAAGTCGTTACAAACTTCGTCCCGACAGTTAACGATTGTGAGAGGTCCTATGAAGAAATACAAGATGGCACAGTTTTAAAAGATGGTCATTAACAATGAACATTATCTGTCAAGAGGTTGCGAATGATTTTCATAGCTCGTTCCATTTAGTTTCTTATTACTTTGGCTTGTATTGACATGAATTTTTGAGAATTAAACGCATAAAATGCCAAAAACCAATGCTCATGTAGAAAAGTATTTACATGTTTTTTGCGTGAGAACGAATCTTATGAATTTGAAAGATTTTCTTTATCATTAGTTTTAAAGATTTGGTACTTGCTGATACGTTCTTCACTCTTGAAAACGAAGTCACAATGTTATCACGCAAGAACAAGGATCTGCGAACAATTAAAGAAGGTGTCGTTGGAAAATATGTCAAGAAGGAAACACCTCCAGAGATGCCCAGTAAGTATAACATTTGATGTGTTATAATATTATGATCTTCAGGCAATCTTACTAACAATTATATGCTGGGACTTTCAAGTATAGTTTAAATGAATTTTTAACTAAATTCAGTTTTTATATATAGTTTTGAAGAATATTCTGTTGGAGCATAATTATTCATTTGTTATTTCAGTTATTAATGTTTGGACGACAGAGCCAAATAAAAGAACAAGAAGACGCAATAATCAGCCAACTATACCTTCATCTATGGTAAAAAATTTAATTATTGTCATTTGTTATTTGATTAATGAAGAATGTTATGCTGTGTAGCCAGTTTCTCAACAACCCAGTATGGTACAGAAATTTGGCAATACTAAAACAACAATGAGTGCTGTAGGTTTGGGTAGTCACGAGGGAAAATATACTCCAAACAGTTCAGTTCCTGATCTGGCTCAAAGGTATGTTGTACTGATTTCACAAATTACTATCTGTATCAATGTTAATTTAATAATATATTACAAAGTACAATAAATGATCTTCTTACACAGGTTTGCTAGTCTTTCTGTTAATTCTGGCTCAAGTGATGGAATGAGTTCACGTACAGTTACTCCAATGTATCATCCTGGATTATCACCAGCTATATCACACACTTATGTTAACCAATATGCAGGATCTGAATACCACTTGGACAGAGTTCAGACACCACAAATGCCTTACCTGCCTTTTGAAATTGACACTGGCTATGAAGAATACAATCAAGCACCATACCGCTTAAATGCCGGGTATGAATACAGAGTTGAACAAGTTAAAAATCATAAAGATTAGTTTGTATAACATAGAATAATTAGTATCTTCAGTTACAGTAGAACTCATTCGGAACGATCGAGTTCTAGAAGTGAACAACCGGAGGAACTACCGCTTCCTCCTGGTTGGTCTGTTGATTTTACTCTTCGTGGAAGAAAGTATTATATAGATCACAATACAAAGACTACTCATTGGTCACATCCTCTTGAAAAAGAGGGTTTACCAACTGGATGGGAAAGAATTGAATCACCAGAGTATGGTGTTTATTACGTTAAGTTAGTATTATATTTAAAATAGAGTGAGAATGAAAATATTCATTATAAAACATCTAAAAATTGTATTCTCTCTTTATAGCCACATCACCAGACAAGCACAGTATGAACATCCATGTTATCCATTAGAGATGCAAGCAGTGAGAGTCGTATCGCCACCACGACATACTCATTTTCATTCTCACAGTGTATTAGTTCCAGCCAATCCTTACCTGAATGAAGAAATTCCACACTGGCTATACGTTTACAGTCGGGCCTCTGTCGCTCTGGATCGCAAATTGCGTTGGGAGCTTTTCCGCTTACCAGAACTTGATTGTTTTAATGCAATGTTAACGAGGCTTTATAAACAGGAACTAGAAGAAGTGGTCATGCGTTACGAGGAATATAGGTTCGGTTCTGAGCCAGGAACACTTTACTCAATCTAAATTTTAAGAGTCAAGCTGAAAATCTATTAACTGTTTTTTAGATCGGCGCTGTTATGCGAAATGGAACAGAGATTAAAAGAATTAAACCCGGAATCAAGTACATCTGCTGCTGGAGCAATAGCTTTGCGTCGATCTCTCCCTTAAACATTATTATTTCCTTTGGAAATAATTGAACGAAATTTGTCCAATGATGACTGATATGATTGTTACTCACCCACATTACTGACTAGCAGTATTTTGATTTTAGAAACATTACTATAAGTAATTAGTATAAGAGAAATTCAAACGATTATTTTTTTGTATGGTACTTTGTTAAATATATTTTACAATACTAGTATTTTGTCATCTACGGACTGAAGTATTAAATATAACATATTGTCAACTGTTAATCATTTTTTTGCAAAAATTATTTCATTGTCTTGACTATCTAGTTTTTCCAGCACTTCATCCGTGTTGAAGAAGAGATCTTCACTTTCTTTCTTAATGTCCATCGAACTTATGGGCTTATGGATCTCATAGTTGTCCACTACTTTAAATCCAGAAACACGTATTACCTGTGCACCCTCTATGTTTAATAGGTTTACAAAGCTGGTAGCTAAAAATGAAATTCGATAAATATTACACTTATACATATATATGAATTTACGTACCTGATGATATTTCGTTAACTTCCTTATTACTCCACTTGTACAATAAAAGACCTACTGTATTCCAAGTGCAAAACATATATAGAAAATTTAAGCGCTTCTTCCACAATAAAGCTTTTTCCTCAGGAATAGGTTTAGTATTCCTTCTTATAATCCTATGAAACCATCTAAATCTATAAAAAAAAAAAATACATTTCACATAATTCTCATAATCAAATACAATTCCTTATAAACTCATTTGCAACTCACAAGATTCTATTGATACTGCCTAATAGCATGAAATTATAGGCTTAAATAATGAAACTCGTCAAAATATAAAAATCATATCTGTTTGTGCTTATTAATTATTCAAGGTTTCATGCCTGAAGCATTAATAAAGTGAAGAACCTATGATTATTGTGCAACAATAATAAACTTTTTTCTAACATCGTCAGATAATTTATCGACATTGCTTGCAGTTCAAAGAAAAATCAAGGGAATTCGAAATAGACTTTAGGAAGTTAATGACTTTTATGAAAAACACAGAAACCTGTATCGTAACATCGTCTCAGAATAATTTACCTGAACATTTTTGCGAATTACAAAATCGACATGGAAAAACTAGTTTTTAACGAATGCAAAGGCCCTGTTGCCAGGCCACCATTTGTGCGGTCAAGAATTGTGTGATCAGCCGGAACCGCGTGAACGGAATACAGGCGTCCATAGGCTGTCAGACATCAGGGACGTGAAAGTGGCATCCCGTGAAGTGACATTTGAAATTCACCTTTTAAACATTCAATTACAATTGTTTTGAATATAAGTACATTTTATGAAATTTGTAAAGAATTACAGGAAAAAATGTTACCCTTAGCAACCTAGCCAGACCTCTTTTCTCATATCAAATGTAACAATCATAAATCTTTTGTCTACGAAAAATAAATATTTATTAATAAACTTATTATGTCAAATTTATGTTTAAAACATTCTTAAGGTACATACAACTTAGAGGCATTCGTTTAATTTAATTGTTGTTCTCTAAACTTGACCAATGGTCAGGAATGTAAGGTATTAAAAATATATTTTTAGATATAACACTTCATTGCTACACATTGGTATAGGGTATTCATGGGCACATGCCAAATTTCATCCTGTCACAGAAAACGCTTGTCTAACCTGACTTTACAAGTAATGATAATGTCAAGGTTCCAAAAATACTAAGAAGAAAATATACGGCCCTGTTTTCTATGGGAAAGTTGCTAGCGATTGGTGGAGTGAAGAGGCATCGCTGCGATGAGGCGGTGGAACGAGACGGCTGGCAATCGAATAAAAGGGGGAAGGAGGAGCGATTTCGCGCGTTGATCACATTCCAAAATTTCAGATAAATAAAGTTCCGTACTTCATTTCGCTCGGCAGACGATTGAGCAAGTGGATTTATCTGTCTAAAACAACCGAGATGTCCGTCATGGGGAAGGTGAGTGAAGCTTAAGAGAAAATGTAGTTTCGCGTGCCATCCGCAATTCTTCTAATCAACCCCTTTATTCGGTGCTTCTTTCGCTTATCAATTAAAATTAGCGTTATGCCAATTAATTCGCTATTGTGATGCTATGCCAGTTACAACTTGAGCGAGCGTGTTTCTCGAGTTTATGCCTTCAGTGTGATTATTGTCCTTGAGTGTGGAATTTTTCGATATTTTGCGTAAAGGCCGGTAAACATGTATGAATTTCTTATAATTAACGTCGTCGTGTTTATTTAATTTTCAGCCGGTTTTGTACTCTTATTGGCGGAGCTCCTGTTCGTGGAGGGTACGAATTGGTAAGTAACTCTTCATTTTTTTTATTATTTGATTATTTGTTTCTCGTTGGAGTATCTTTTTTACTATACCGCGAATTATTCCCACTGATTTTATCTCTCGATCACGGCTGACATGCATTGTTGTTAAGAGAGGTATTCATTTATTTCCTCAATCTTATATTGCTCTTATTTGTTTGTGCATAATAGTAGTGAGACGCTTTGTTAATTAAAAATATGTTTAATCATATTCACTTGACTTGTTAGCCTTAAACCTGAAGGAGATACCGTATGACATAAAACCTGTGAGCTTAGTAAAAGGTGGTGGAGAACAGCATTGCAATGAATTTCGTGAAGTCAATCCAATGGAGCAAGTTCCTGCACTCCATATTGACAATCATACCTTGATTGAGTCTGTGAGTAATTCAATCTTTATAGCGAATTAAAGAATTATACTTTCTTTTCATGAAGTTTTTCTGTATTTTTTTAATGCCGTATAGCTAAACATCTTACAATATTTGGAAGAGACCAGACCACATCGTCCTTTAATGCCTGCTGATCCAGTAAAAAGAGCAAGAGTTAGAGAGATTTGTGAAGTGATTGCCAGTGGCATTCAACCCTTGCAAAATCTGGTTGTTTTAATTTATGTCGGTGAGGAACGTAAGAAGGAATGGGCACAACATTGGATCACTCGAGGCTTCACAGGTATGAGAACAAAGACTTTAGATTTGAAGGAAGCAATCAATTTTTGACTAATTTGATATTATTTTTCTTTGTATTCCAGCTGTGGAGAAATTATTATCCTCAAGTGCTGGTAAGTACTGTGTGGGAGACGAGATAACGCTAGCAGATTGTTGTTTGGTCCCACAAATATTTAACGCGAGAAGGTTTCACGTTGATCTGAGACCCTTCCCGACTATCTTGAGGGTAGATCGTCATTTAGAAAATCATCCGGCATTCACTGCCGCTCACCCCAATAACCAGCCTGACTGTCCGCCGGAAGCGACCAAGTAGCAAGCGAGGCAGACCACCCTTTTCCTCTTCTAACTTAATAGAAGTATGAAAAGAGGTGGTCCGGAAACCAGTAGTTGGAAAGTGATAAAAAGTGGAACTGGCCGATTCGTTTGCATTCTCGAGTTATAAAGATTTTCTATAATTAAAAAAAAGAATATATTATCATTTATAAAATGCAAGTATGTCGTCCCTTTAGATTTGAAAAAATGCTAATTGAAATGGTGATAATCAAAAATGATACTGCGCGGCATTGAAACGAGCTTCGCTTATTCATTTAATTTGATGTATAATTTCTTGTTCGCGTGTCGTTTAGAGCATCTCTGTGATCAATAGACAGTGTGGTGGTAAGTGATTGGAAAAAAATATTATTTTCTGCATTTTTTTATAAAATCGCCTTATCTACCCCAAGATGGGTGATATGTTCACAGAGATCTTGCTTGTCACTTCGAATGCGAACGTTACGTCTGATGAACATGAAATATAGTCTTCAGTGAATTTTTACGAATATAAAACTTCCTTAAAAAAATAATAAATCTCACTGGCCACCTTTTATCGCTTGAAAGCTACAATTAAGCACTGAAATGGTTGCTAGTGGAACGAATTACTGAATCTCTGAAAATGGTTTCTAACGGTACATAAACCGATCGAGCCCTACATTGTTGGTGTTTGCACAATAAAAAAATGGGATTACTACGGCAACACCATTTCTGAGCTTACATAGGTAATAGAGATGTTGGCCTATTTTTTAATTTTGTTATGTTTACTATTTCTTTATGTTCACGGTCAAAATTACAAAAATTCGTACATGTACAATATTCGCAGAATATTTTGTAAAATTTATTAACCTATTACAAATAGGTTTTGTTGCCTGAAATCAAAAGTTTACTTTTTATACTTACGATAATATTATTTTATAATTAATTCTGCCTTGCCTTGATTAGGCAATGTACATCGCTATGAAGGAATAGCATACCTATAAGTTCTTTACTGAAGACGAAGAAGTTGTATGATCCAGTCTCATGCGCAATGGACTAAAATTGAAAGAATTGAACATAAATAAAATATCAAAAACAAAAAGAGAATCCATTCTGCTCAAATCATACCACGATACCCGAGGAATGAAAAGTACAAAACATCTCCCGTTCTAGAGTTTTCCACTTATAAGTACGTTTCATTTCTCCCTGAAAAAACTTCTTTGTCGTACCGTGAAAGCTTAAGGGTTAAGAATTTTTAAGAATGCATAGATATAAATTCAATTTCAGATATATGTTTAATAGCATTCAATGTGTTTTATTTTAGTCTAAACTGTAGAGTAGTAGTGTGCTCAAATTTGACAATCTGCTATTGGGCTCTGATAACTTTTTATATGAATACTTTTATAATGAATGATAAAACTATTTTAGTTAGTATCTTTTTGAAGAGGGTCAGTTACTAGTCTTCTTATAGACTGTTTTATTTACATTTTTTTTTTTAAAATATTTTACTGCAATACATTTGTATTTGCGATTGTCCATTCCAATTCTTACATAAAAAGTTATAGTGTATGTTAGTTATATCTTTGTTGTAACAATTTGAAATAATTACTTATGGTCCTTGTAAGAAAAATTTGCTATCAATTTTGAGCGCACTACACAATGAGCACAAGTACTTCTTCCGGAATGTATTCTCAACTAAACTGCTTATTACTGCCCCTGTTCTATTTTATAAGCCTTTTACAAACGCTCTGCAATTTCATTACTATTATTTTATATAAAATATATTTACTGACATCAGTTCAATGAAATAAAATGTAAAAATAAAGTAGAGCGTACGTTTTCAGCCTGTATTCACATTTACTTTAATTTTACTTAAATTATTTCCACTATCATTCTGGTATATTGTCAATCTTTTTGTATTGCGTTCTAATTTTACGTTATTTTCTTAAAATTGAAAGACGGAGGTATATTGCCGACTTACAGCATAATTATGATATGCTTATGAAAAGATTTTAATATTATTTGACTACACTATTTATGTATCTATAATTTAACGTATTTCAAACGTATTTCTTCATACGATTTATGTATTTCACTATGTTTTGCTGTAAACAGGCAATACTCCATTACATAATGGAGAGTCTTTTTTAAGAAGGTTTACTCTTTTCATTATTTATACTAAGAAGTCTGCTGTAACAATTTTAGTGAGTTTATCCTATAGCAGTATCCATGATGCATGCACACTCGCCAAGGCCTAATGGAACTATGAAATCTGCTGTTTTAGAGCAAACCATTGTGATAACGGAACAAAAACATAACGAGTGAATTTTTTTTCCATTGAGTCACATTTTGAGAAGACTGAAAAAGAACTCTCCATTATATTTCTCACGCTCTGTATTTTATTATTAAAGAGGTAATTGGTTCCTACACAAATAAAACATAGCCAGGCAATGTGACAGGATCTAGAATGAACATTAGAAATTGTAAGGAAAATAATAATGGTTACATTTATTTACAGTTATAGAAATTTCCTAATTCACCCGATATAAGTGATAACTTTGTCTTACAATTTTCATAGACAGTCGTAAGACGTTCTCTCTGATAGTACAGTACAGAGCGCCATGTATTTATTGAGATTGGATTAGGGCCCGTGTAGTATGATAAGATAGACACAAAACAATATTCGCTATTAAATTATCATATTGCATTTGTCCTAAATGAACTTTAGTTAGGAACATCTGGATAATATTTTAAAGGAAAATATGAGGCGGTTAGACGAGCAACTGTGAGCCTGTATAATAATAGTAGTGATTCCTAAGCATAAAAGCAGTATGATACATAGATATTTTATAAGTGAAAAATTATCATGTACGTTTATTGCTTATAGAGAATAATAAATTCTGTGTCATAGTAGACAAGAATATTTCTTACGGCTTATCCTTTCCTGGATTCAGAAATCTTAGGATATTAAAAACATATTTATTATAATTTCACTACATGAGTTTTAATGCTTATCAGATTAATATGCCTAACCGAAGGGACGGTTGTGCAAAATTTTCAAATTTTGTTATCCTGACTACTGTTTTGTAAAGTGAGCCCAACCTAAAATTAAATTGTATACTAACGTTTTATGTGGGTGATACTATAAAGGGTATAATAAAAAGAATGATGATATGCAATTTTGTGCCTTCATCTATACACTCGAGCGTTACTTATTTCATGTTTCCTATCTACTGTAACTCCCACCATTACCAAGTAGTCCACTGGGGTCATCAAGCAACTGAACACTGGCAACTCTACAGCATATATGGAGGAGATGGCGACGTAGGAGAACAGGGGTACGAAGCTCCCTCCTTTTTTTTAGATAACTGACGCTGCTTTGTTCCGCTTACTTGACATAAACAACGCTCTATTATACTTATCTTAATTATTTACTGTATACAATACACGAGTCTCTAGATACTTTCATCATGCGTGGGTCATGGATATAAATGATTTGGGATATTTCATGAGATAATGGTTTGAACAGACCATTTCCTTAGCTATTGTCTTACCCTTGTACACTGCCTGTCGTTGATACCTTCCTGACAGTTTCAATATTATTTTTCTTATTTATGTGAACTGACTATATATTCAGATCGATAGCCGACAAAAACACAAACCCTCGTTCGACCTGTTACTGGAACAACTCCCTTGTGAGGAGGTAGCCATAAAGAGAAGAAGATACCCTTGTTCACTTACTGCTAGGTCAATCGTAATCCTTTCCGGGTTGCATGGGAATTCACAAAGTCGAATGGAAAAACGGCCTGTAATCAGTAATTCCATGGACCTCGAAAGATCCTTATTTATCGATTACCGATTGTAGTTTACAGCTATCGATTCATCAGTTTCACTGTTGCTTCTTTTTCTTTACTTACTACCTTATTCCTTTGTAGTACATACAACAAAATTCGACAGAGATTTTCGCTTGTTGTCTCCACCTAAAATTCATAGTCATTATAATATGTATCTTTATCTATTTTATTAAGCTGGAACAAAACGCGTATTTTGAACTTAACAGAATGGAAGATGAATTCCAAAGATGGAAAGACGAAATGAAGTGCTTAGTCAAAGAAAGAAGAGATAAATAAAAAATCTAGTGAAGTGCGCCCATTTCCGTGAGGCACTATTTCTCCATATTCAACTGAGGACGTGCTATCACAACGAAGTAATAGTCCAGCGGAAGATATGAGGAAATCAGGTAACACAAAGAGAGAGAGCGAGAGAAAGGTCGCGCAGGTAAGGGAAGGTCGCACATGACCAGGTGAATGGATCTGGGAAAAATGGAAGTTCCGAGCCGACACGACCCACGAATCTTTACTTCGAGAATCGTCGTTAATGTTCGGCATTCAGATAAAGAACAAACACTTTTTTAGGATATCCATACTCCATTTAGATAGGTATTTGCATTACAAATAAATCATGTGTTATCGATCTCCTTGCAATTTTCGTGAATATCATATCATACATTTTTTAATTTGTTTTCCACTCTCAAAAATCATATTGACAATATCTTTATTTTAGAATCATTTTATAAAAAAATACATTCACTTATTTACTGACTAGTTAAGGGTATTACCCTTTATAATGTTATTTAGCTACTGAAAATATTATGGAATGTGTAGACATCGAATACTATTCTTGATCATGAGACAGGCTAGAATATTATACTATAATGTAATATATACATATGTATATGTATACTATGTCTATGTACATTCATAATTACACTGTTACAGTGTTATAGACAGCACTGTATTGTACAGAATCACGTAAGTCAATATTGACCGAGATCAAAAACACGTATCTATAGTATCTTAAATTACTTAACTTTTCAAATCGTTTGTCGCTCTTAAACAATTTCTTATCTATAGATAATCGCATCAAGCGACCAATTCTCCCGTTACCAATACTTTTATACAACCAAAATTGAATAGGTGATTCATTTATATCTGGCAAGATTCAAATACGTTACTGAAGTAACGATTATAAACATTTAATACCGACGTGATATGTACCAGTTAACAATATTAGATAAAGGATTTGACAAACGATTAAGTCTAGAAGATGATGATAACAGCTCGTAGCTTTCATTTGAAATTTGTACGCTTGTGTGCGTATTATCATTTGTATGAATGTATAATGCACGTATACTATTAATAAAATGTAACAAAAAGCTGAATGTGCATCTTTTGAGCGAAAAATATACATTTCACACATGTACATCCTCGAAATCTTACAGTAATTGGCTTTACAGAAAAAATGCAATGCTGCAAGCCTTGTAAATTTTTTGTCAAAAATTGTTCATTTGTTCTTAAAAATCGTAATTAAATGTCACCATTTAATCGTAGCAATTTTGTATGCCGTGTAAACGTAATATACATGAATTGATAAATAAACCGTCGTACACCGTGAACACGTTCCTGATTTTGAAAACAACCTACATTTATTCGTAATAATTACGTAGAATTAATTACCTTTAATATTACTTTAATATTAGACTAATATACCTTTTCCCATTACACGTGAAAGATTCACATAATTAATGTATCCTTTGTTTTGTATTTTGTTTAAGAGTATCTTCATTAAAATCAAGAAAATGTCACGAATGCGAGACAATGTGAAATGGTGACCTTAATGGAGTTCTCTAAATGGAGCAAATGGATGGATGGATGGATGGATAGTGGCTAGGTCGTGAAATGAAGAACAACAAAATGCATTTAATGAGCGATTGTTTATTATGCTCTTATGATCACTTGTCATACAGGTAACGATGCTTTTCATGAATGAAAATAGTTAATATATTATGTTTATTTATAATTATTTAACATTGAATGGAATAAATTGGTGATGAAAAAATAACAATTTGTTGATGCAAATAAATGTGGGTTAGAGAGTGTAGAATAATTATTAGAGTAGTTTTGTATGCTGCAAGTAACGACTAATTACACATTTACGGATAGTAATTGCGGTATCCAAATTTTGGACACTCCAGGAAAGAAGGTGTATGTTTTAGTGGATGGATCTCTAAAAAATAAATATATTATTCTGAGATGCGTTGTCAATAAATAGAAAAATTCTCTATAGCTCTTGTAAGCCGTGCAATGCGTAATAACGTAGCACGGTCCTCGTCGACTTCACCGAGTCGTTCCTACCTCAGGATGTCTTACAAAACTTCGTGCCATTATACACATTCGTCGTGACTTCTACCATGTTCAAAATACAATCGCGATACCACACACAACTTTCCTCGTTAAACGAACAGCCACACTTCCTTTTTCCATTAATAATCCTGTAATTATTTTTTTTCCGTTTATCAAACCTTCCATTTTATTCCCCTTAGACATTATCCATCTTAACCCTCCCGACGAGAGATCCCTCCGCAAACCACTGTGTTTACTCCACTTCGTATATTTAATTTGTCTCACTATAGCAAATTCAAACTGCGTACTCTGCATTCAGCCAGATACCAATTCACAGCGTGACGCAATAGGTCGTGAAAAAAATTGATAGACGTGCAAGAATGGATTACAAGCGAAAACTAGATTAATCGACTACAAGGAGTTTTGTGCTTATTAAAAAAAAAAGATGAAAAAAGAAACAATCGTTTTACAATATAATACCCATAAGTTTCTCGTGTGTCGTGTACGCAACAGAATCTTTACTCGTAAACCATTCTGGCTAGATCAGAGGATCACAATATTACAAGGAGCCTGCTTTACCATCGATAAACGCAAAAACAATTATCCAATTGGATGGCAAAGTAATCGACGACGGTTGATACCAATCCTCCATTACGATTAATAATTTTTTACCACGATCTACAATGTGTTCTCGAGTGAAGTCGTGGATCACTCGAGTAACGATAACGATAAAAATCAATAACGAAAAATTTGCCGCGATCATGGATGGTAATAATGGGCTCTCCGAAGTCACGAGAGATACTTGATAACACGGTTTAACGTGTGACGCACAAGAGTTGATTTCTTAAATTACATTATAGCCAAAAGGAATGTAAGGTACAATACTTGATCGTACAGCCGCAGTGCCAAGTGGCTCTACGGTCTCCTCTGTGCAGCCGACAGCTTGAATTATTTGAATAATCATCAGAATCTCACGTTTATCCCAAAATCTAATCGAGCTCGTCTGCACCGAGACGGGATGCAAAGTCATGTGTACTACCTTGCCAATGCGGATAGAGTACAAAGCGCAAGGTTGCGTTGTATCTGACCTGAAGAAATTCTCTTCAAAACGTGTATATGGACATGTAACTCAAGAATAATCTAGCACGGGTACGTCTTACTGTACATAATATTCGTGTGTACAGTGTGTGGTGAATCAGTATATCTGTGAGTGTTTAGGCATGCACGTACGCACGAACGCACACGCACATATCCTGTGTACATGTGTGACTTAGCTGTATAACTACTTATACTCAACAAGGTACTTAATATTCTTTTTTTGTCCCCGAGCTGCTATGTGCTATTTCTACCTCAACAACAACGATCTCATCCAGATTTTTACATATTCTTACCCGATACAATATATCGTATTTAACAGCCTAAGCCTAGCTCTCACTTCCAATGAAATAACATTACGTACAATTTTGTACAACCCTCCTCGCCATTTGTAACATGCGTACCAATTACGTGGATATAATGTCACCATGATAAGTGTATCTTTATGGAATTGGATGGATCTGTCGAAATTCTTAAATTGACAATGATTCTGATAAACGAAAGAGTATGCTGCTGATTATATTGACAGTTCGAATCGGTAATTTTTGGAAATTTAGAACGCTGAAAAAAATTTTGAAATTTTTCACAAATGAATACAACCTTATCGCCATTAAAATCATTGAATCTAGGCTATGTTCTGTGTTATATTCTTAATTAACAGTCACGTCGAAAGTATTTCGATACTGGATAATTTTTTCATTTGCTTCCGACTAAGCATCGCAAAATATAATTTACGAGAATCGAGGTTTATCGTAACGGGAAATATTATGGAATTTGAAAATGTCCATACGAATATCTTAAAACCATCCGATCGGAAATTATAGTGTTTATGAAAATCGCGAGTGATCGTCTCTTTTACTTTTAAATCTTTCATTTGCTATATATATATATTACTTTGTTTTTTGCCCGTTATGTCGTTAGGGTGCGATTGATGATTTCTTACAATTTAATTATATATAGATGTGTGATGACAACGCACAACAATGTAACAACTCTTTGCGCCTAATAGAATGTCTGTATGAGGTCGCTTCTGTGCAGTTTCATATACTTAAGGATAAATTGAGTTCCATCGAGGTTTCTCATCCATTTCTCTACATATAACAACGTGTTCTGTTCTATTGTCAATCAATGTAATATAATATATAATCCTCTGTGATCATTATTTCTCTCTATAAATGACTTCTCGCATTTCTTTCATATAATATAATATATAATTTTTTTTTCGTAATTTCGTGATACCATGACATTTTCATTTCTCTATTACAATTATACAAGATAATACCTCAACCGGTCGAACGTTTGATTACAGTAAGTCACCGAAAGTAAATGAAGAATGAAAAAATATTCGAGTAGTCAAAACGAGCAATTCCACGAAATCAAGAAAAATTTTTCACCTAAAAATAGTTCTACGACCAGATTAAAAAAAATATATATATGCCGAACAGCTAAAAGCCATTGCAGCGAGGATATGCGATTAAAAAATGGTAATTTAAAAAATCATTGCTGAAACTATAAATTAAGAAATTACGCACAATGCATATTCAGCACGTTACATCGTGTTCCAGAATTAATTAGCAATTTTATTCTTCCTGTTAATGAACAGTTACTGACCTAACGTATATTTGTTTTCATCCTGTACCACCGTACTTCCATTGAGTTGAAACATCTGACACGTACGATGTACAACTTCGCATCTATTATAGTAACTACAAACTCCAGGGATATTATCGAACAGTTTGATTTATTTGATAACCCTTTGTTGACTAAAACTATTTTACGAGTAACCACTTGGTCGTACAGCGACGACCAAACGTACGAGTTTCGTAGCGCATAGGTATAACACGACAGCTGTACGCGAACAATACAAGCGAAATCTACAATAGAACTCAGCGTTACAATAAGGAAATCATGAAGAACGCCAAGATATTACCGTTCGACAGTCAAAGCTGTCGGAGAATAATTGCAACGGCAACAAAGTGTGCAGATTTGCGTATCGCGCGATACTTTGGTGTTAACTCCTCCGAAATTCTATCGACACGACCAACTGACGTAGCTCGCAGCAGACTGCACAAGCCCAATAGATTAAACAGACATCAGGGTGTGCTCTCGCACCGTCGGACAATGGACACCAAGTATAAAATTCGAAATAAACGAATATTCCGCCTTTATTTAAAAAAACAGCCTACACATCGCAGAAAATACATATCTTTAACAACTCGCTTCGCTACTGTCAAACGTTAACAAGTGTGGCCGGTCAGGGTAATTGGTAATAAGGGAAGATGATGTAACATATGGCACTAGAGTGATTGGGGGGTGGAACGTAGTGACGTAGAATAATATTTTTATCTTATTGTTGCTGTTTTTTTTCGTTTGTCTTCCTTCGCTTTTGTCCCTTCCTTATTTTTCCTTCGAATATTTCACTTTTCCACGATACAGGGTGTCTCCAATATATATATATATGTAAATCGATATCGACCTTATTATGCCCGGATAATCTATGCGAATTAAGGGACGCCCCGCACCTCGTTAACACACGTTAACGTTTGTTTGTTCGTTTCACGGATAATAATTGGAATCTATGCAATTCGAGTGAAATGTATGTAAGATGGAATTATGAATCGATGACGTAGCCTAGCACACACAGCCAAGTAATGCGACACGCGAGCCACGTAAATGTGGCGAAGATGTGTGTCGAATTCAATAAATCGTTTATCACGACGGGTACTTAATGTTAGATTTGAGGCGAGTCGATGCAATTCCTACGGTTCCCTGATTGCTACGCTACATCGCCACGTGCGAGAGAATAATTATTTACTCATTTAGTAGATATTTCAATTGTTTATTAATTTATTGACTAACTCGTCGAACCCGCGATGATCATTTTAATACGAGATTAAAGAGACTCCCGAATGCTACGCGTCTATACGTCTACAACTTGTATACAACTATGCAATTTCATGTATGCGTATCCATGTGTACATATATATAAATATTTTATATGCTTTATTTATATATACATATCAATACGTCATGAATTTTATAATAATAAATCGATGCGCTCAGTGAATTATGTCCGACTGTACAAAACAAAAGGATGAATAATAAGATAATAACAATTCGGTACAACGAGCAATACAACTATATGTATATTATGTGTTTACTGTATATACATATATCTATACTGCCAGCGTATCGGCGTTATGTTTTTCCGTTGGTTTTAAACAACTCGTAGCTACTAATCAACGGGCCAACCAGTACTGCGTCACCACTTTTTATAGGAACCTCTATAGCTCTTACTGCAAAAAACTGTCCAACGTGACGTAACACAGGACACGTCCAATCATTATGGACCAACACTATTGGAATTGCATTGGCCAATGAGATCTGAACAATGGAACTGTTGAACAGACAGGCACAGAGACATCGAACAGTACAATGGGTCCTCGACGTATCTTACATCCGGTGATGGAACGAATTGAGGTTTTTATATATATATATGATAATAGAGTTATATCGATAAAGTTTGAAAGACAAATCCCGGAAAAAGATCAGCCGTCCATCTGCGGAGAAGACGCTTCGAATCCTTGGACAATTTTTCACGTTGCAGCCTGCGCGTATAATATATATATAAATAAATTTATGTATATATATTTTTTGCAAGCGTTCGTTAACACACGGGAATTTGTCACACAAAAAGGAGTGTACGCACGTACTTGAATAATTTATTGTCTGAAAGGAATTCGATCGACACATGAGAATCCATAGTTAAGCTTTTGAGATTGATAGATGAGTCGTATAGAAGGTATCGTTAACAAATAATAAATCCCCAATAACGAAGGAATAAATGTTTAATGTGATTTAATAACGGCGGTCTTAACTTTAACACCGAAACTCGGCACGGGAATAATAGTTCCTATATTAGTGTAATAACAGTAGTAAATAGTAGTGTAATAGTATTAGCAGTAGATAGTAGACTGGCTGCCCACTCTATACTCTATATACATATCTCTGTGATTCTTACCGAGAGACTCCGATCGGGGGCTGTATAACCGCGGCGTTAAAAGAAAACCAGCTTCTCAACATTCTTGTTGGCGTCATAAGTACAAGTAATAGCGACCTTATGTACAAATGTGAATACTGTCAGCTACGCAGAAGGAAGCTCCGTGCTTGATCTGTCCTCGCATCGGCGAACTTTTCGTGCCATGGAGGAGCTACTTGTCCTGCGCAAAGAAATTCCTACATTTTTACGCAACAACGTTAGCATACGACGTGGCGAATACGTCACGTACTGGCCTGCTGTGTTTCGACTGTTTGTCTAGATCTCAGTTAGTCATGTGTCAAAGTAGAGAAGTTACTCTAATTGTAAGCATGGGACAAACGGGGAATGTTTGACAGCAATGCGTGATTTTGCAATTGATACTGCGTTGGGAGTTATTCTAGGAGATTTTATGGGCTTGGGTGATTAAGGATGCAACGGGTTGCCCGCGACTTCGTTTTACCTACGAGTTGCTGTAAAACCAGACTATGTGATGTTACGATTAAAACGAATTAAGTCTTTAAATCGTGTAGCGATTTTCATATATAAATTAAATGTGACGAGCTATATATAATGTCCGAGCTCCGAACAACGATTCTCTTGATGTAAATTTCACGCTCGATCAGGGCTTTTGAAATTTAAATGATTCGAATGATTATTTGCGTTCGTAGAGCACTCCAAATGATCGTCCGCAATACAGATTCTATGTTCAACACCATTCACACATCCTTCCAACAGGATATTTATGCATATCATCACAACGATATATATAGACGCTTCGACTTTATGAAAATAGATAACTAGCATGATTAAAAAAAAGGAAATAATAATAGTAATAATCAAATTACCAACAACCTATCATCTCTAATACGGTTCCATGTATAAAGTTAGTTTAGTAAAAGTATTAATTTGCCTGCCGGCGGTCCAATGAAAATAAATTGCTTTTAACTGTTTTAGTCGAGGGAGAAAATGGCAATGCAACGACAATGATACTATTTAGGGCGTGTAAGCCTAGTGTGATGATGCTTGTGTGGTAGTATCTTAATGAAAAACTGTGTGTATAATCGATATAAAGAATTATGCATTAGTTGGTGTAGATGGCTTAGGTGCCATTAATAACGCGCTCACCTATAAGTTAGTGTTAATGTTAATGCTATAAATTACATTAATATAAGATGATCTATTTGAATTTTTTGAATCAACCTAACTAATACCTAACGATATTACTCTTCTACATATGGTATTTAGTAATATAATCGGGGCAACACAGCGAAATTGAATCGTTAATAGTTTACATAGAATTTATGGGCAAACGTAAAATTTGTTTCCTTCCTTCGCGGACGCAAATGTGTTATCAACAATATTTATAATATCATTCAATTTCTTAAATTTATATATATATTTATATATATATATATTATATATTTTTAATATATTTCATTTATAATTCAGATAATATGAATTCTCTTTTTTTTTTGTAATAATCTAAGTTAACCTTCTTATATACGTATATATATACTCGTTATATATATATATATATTTATATTTATCTCTCTCTCTGTTATATATTATTATTAATAATGTTATGCCATATTTATAAATATACAAGTTGTTATTTTAAAGAGCGGTGAGCCAGCGCCTCTAGCTACGAATTGTACTTGAGTACAGCTATAACCGAATTCTTATATATTTTGACTCTACGGCTAATTTTTTTCAATTAAAATCATTATCTTTTATTATAACATTTATTGGTGGCTACCTATATGAAGTCAACCCTCCCTAATGCCTACCCTCACAAGAAATCTTGATTTCAGAATCTTTTCCATTTACCAGCAAACGGTATGTTTCTTTCCTGCGCGAAAATTTCTAGAACAGAGACTCTATCGTGATAACGATTTCAGCTTATTGTTAAATCAAAAATCCTCCGAGGAACGATTCACGAATATCATGAGCAGATAAGCATATTAAAAGCATCATCTCGTAGTGATATTAAAATAACAAGGAAAAGTAACAGTAGCGAAATTCGATAGTCATATCTCCTTGCTACACGCTTTGTGGACGATTGAAGTGTACTTCGTGAAAAAGTAATTGCGTTTGTCTATCATACGAGGAAAATGTTTTAAGTTTGCCGGAATTTGTGACAGTTTTTTCATTTCCGCACGAAAGTGGTTACTTCTCGAAATTCGACATCCAAGTAAAATAAGATTCTAGCTACGTTGAAAGTGGTTTAGTCATTAATGACTTTAGTAGGTAGATTACTGCATCTCAATGAAAATAAATATTAGTATGTGCGATTTATACGTCTCTCCTCTGTTATAAGCCTATGCTGCGTATGGTATGGTATATTTCTATGTATCCGTTTCCGGTAAAATATGTATTATATACGCGAATAGTTTAGTAATCAATGCAACGGCATCAGATAAGTATGAATTTGAAATTGAGTAAATTTCTACCTCTTGAAACAAAAAATGATCAAGCCAAAGCTTACAAGGATTTACAAAGCAGTAAAATCGCTCTGTCATTATGCATTGCTAATGTTCACTTCGTTATCCTTTCGATCGCGCGCTTAACGCGGAGAAAAAGACTGTGATGTTCTCTCTGCAAGCGTAACTATTCGTTTGAATTTTATTTGTGCAACAACGTCGGAAAAAGTATATGCTATATCTATAAAAAAAATAACAGTAACAAAATCATGTATGGAAATACGATGTGTTGTACGGAATGAAACGAAAGTGCCGCTATTTGAGACACAATTAAAAATATGGACACAAAGGCTGAGTATGAATGTCGACAATAGGAAATGATATTTACGGAGCTGGACCAGCCAGCTTTCAAGATACAACAGACTTTAAGATCAGTAACTTAAATCTCTCCTGATCTGCACGTATAAAATCTTTGGTATTGTCAAATTGCTACTCTCATAATTTTTCTCATTCTGACGTCTCCCCCCCCCCCCCCTCTCATTCCGTTACACTACCTAAGGAATTCTTCAGATAAACGCTATGGATTCGTTTCATTGAGCTGATCGTTTCTTGTCTCAAAGAGTATGTTAAACGTAATGTTTGCAAGCACGCATCTGAAGGAAACAGAGAATGACGGAACCGCTATTTAAAATATTTAACGGATTCAGATAAATATATCTGCTATTATAATTGATTTTAAAATTCGTTTAACCACATGCAACTGTCGCGAGTCGGTGGTCGACCTTCTTAGAGATGTGAATGTAATAAATTCCTTTCGCGCGTACCATCGAGGATTTGAAATAGTTTTTAAAAAACCAGAACGATTACGAATTGATCAGGCGCCTATTGTTTTTTAAAGACAACCCTGTCTAAACAATGTTACCCCGTTTAATTCATAACAGTTTCACTGTGCCACCTTTCGAGTACCCTATACCAATATAACTAGATATATTATGTGGCTCTGATGTGGTGTACAGTTTTATGTGTGATAAAGCCCCGTAACGTGGTGTATCACAGAACAATTGTAGTAGTTATTATATATTATATATATATATATATATTTATATATATATATATTATTCGTATCGTAAGAATCTTAAAGATAGATAAATGTCAACGAGCCGTGATGGATGCATAGATGGTGATGTGACGATTCAAGCGCTATAGTGATACAGCGATAGGTGACAACGGGTGGTAATAGTTTGTGGTAAGGTATTCGTGGTAGATGGTTTGGTGGTGGCGTTGATGATGTCGAGTGTGAAGAAAAGGGAAGAGTGGGAGCTACCCTAAAGTGTCAAAATGTGGAGAGGTAAGCTGAGCTCAATAAATGGGGGTGGGCGAGAGTGCGTTCAAGAGAATCAATGGATCATGCCGGCAATGGCATTGTGACGTGCTCGCTTGGCTTCCTCTTCGCTGATCCGGTGCTCGATCAGGTATTGAGCAGTGCCAATCGCATTTGGAAAACCCGTGATAGTCACTATACGATTCCTTGTACCAGGCGCAAACATGCCCTTCTTAGAGATTTGAATGTTGGCGCCACTTAGGTTCTGTATCTCAACGAGAGCACGACCGCCGGGTCCAAGAATGGCTCCCACTATAACTTCTGCAATTTCTATATCTACTTTCTTGGTCTCCTTGTTGTTGGCGTCTACCTGAGTAGGACTCTTACTTACGAGTGACAACTGGTTCGTGCCCAACCCAAACGAATTGTTGTTCAGATGAATGGCACTGGCGGCAGTGTTGTTCTGCCTGAAGGGATCGAAGGGCTCGTATCTATCGAGGGTGTTGCGCGGTGTAGGCGAAGTCGATCCAAGTGTTGGTACTGTTCCTATTGGTCCGAATACTCCACCATTGTTATTTGAACCATTGGCAGTCGTAGTACTGTCCATAGGGGTTCCGAGGTAGCTCATACTCGAGGACATGCCAATGCCCATGCCGAGTATATTGTATTTAGCGAGAGTGGCGATGGCCGCCACGATCTCGGTAATTGCGGGCTCCAAAAATCCTGTAGTTCGTAGATTCAGTTTTATATGCTCCAACAACTGGGTGGTGACTGGTTCGGTGCCTGCTGTAATGGCAGCACCTAGGTTCAAATTAAGGCTCAGGCCAGCACCATTCAGAAGGCTCACTGCAAGAAACGTATTTTGTAACAATATGAAACCCATTACGCCCTTACATATATATATATATATATATATATATATATATATATATATATATATATGATGCGGTGATAATTTTTTTACGTGAGAATCCTGAGATTTTATATAGTACGCGTTCAAACTGATCTAATAATTAATATGAAAATTTTTAATCAACAAACAAAGACAAGATATCAATCCACTCATATGAATAAATCTGCTATTCTGTACGTTAATATTATTATATGACGTACATTACTCTCTACTTAGATCTACATTTATTTAATGCGCATTTGATAGCCTTGCGCGCTATTAACAATGCAGCATGTAATTTGCCAGTTTTACTTGCCGCAATGGTTAAACACGCATGAGCAGCAACAATGCGGAATAGAGAATGTCACTGTGGATGTCAAATAACAATACCAGCAGAGCATATTATCCCAGCGATGCATACAACCGACTGGCTAGCTCTAGCTAAGTCTCCTTGACATTTTCTATCTCATGGCTTTAGGTAGTAAAATGAATTACGTGGTCTATGAGTTAAACACATTTGCCTTCTGATGATTGCGTAAGATAAGCACATCCTCGGTGCAGACGATCGTACAAGAAGGGTGGAATGCGCCACATAACATAATGAAACTTACAAACTATCTGAAAACGTGAGTTGGGCTTACCCGTATTGAGGCCAGTAGTCGAATTGTACGTCGAAGTACCTGCTGGAGCTTGGGCATATGGACTTCCGGTTGGATTATAGTTGGCAACTGGACCACTTACGTCCGCATAACTGACATTGGGACACGTACCACTTTGCGGGTCGTCCGCTACTTTAGCCAAAATCATAAGCAGGGCATTACGGTTATTTTCTTTCTCCCCGATAACCGTAATACAACGTTCTTGAAGAGACAAGTCCTTGGCTTTCTGACTTATTTGAACGTAGGAACCCGATTCTTCTTTAATTTGCTTAATATAATTTCCAGCTTTTCCTATGATCATACCCGCCGTGCTATTAGGCACTAATATTTTCACCTGAAACAAAGAATCGATGTTTTTTTGTCTCAGACCACTGTGATTGACTGGATATACATATCTTAATGGTCGAAATAAGTGGTAAAAGTTTTTTGTGGTGGTACTTTCATTAAAACTATCGCTTTCTGATAATATAACCTTACATAATATATATGACGATGATATGTGAGAGATATAAATATTGTAAGGTTTTATACGCTTGAAGAAATCAAAATCCATCTTACATAGTGACAGGTGCTATGGATAGTGATAGAAAATACGCTTATCTCTTCAATATATATACAATATATGTATATGTATATATATATTCATATATTATATATATTAGATTATTAGATTATTAGAGGATATGTGTAAACAATAATGATAAGACTACTAGTATAATCCGTATGAAAGTTATGAAAACATTTCTCATAAACTGCCAAACATACACACGCACGTGATACTTGTAGGTCGAAATCAATTCAATCATAAAACAATCTGTATCGGTGTGGATCAAATGACGTAGATCGTATACTCAGTGCCGCGGTTTGATAAAGTGCACGCGATGAATGGTTCACCATCACAGGGTATTTCAATTCAGGTGGAAAAAGTTCCTTGTATATATCGATTCATGGTCTTCGATGCCCAAGGGATTACTGACATAGTTAAAACGTTTTTCCTACGAATTGGTATCATTCAATGTTAGATGAAATACTATGGCGCGTTGCACGTTTCAGATCATAAACCATACAAGCACTCTCTAACTGGGTCATTGCTAGCAAGCAAAAGTTATATACTATGACTTCACTAGTAGCACTGTAGCTGCTGCTGCCGTTGCTGGACACGCTCAATTTCACTTGACACTTGGTAGTGCGAGCAAACTGAACATATAATTCCCATTATGCAGTATGTAAATTATGATTCTATAACAATTTTTGAATGATTCTAGAACAATAAAATGGCACTCTAATCTCAGACCCAATTTGTATTAATCGGCACTCTTTGATGAATCTCGTGAATCCCTTCTGGTTTACATGATCAATAGAAGTTAATGCACAGAAAGCCATCCTGTCCTATGACATTAAATATCTGGATTCGACTCATTTTAGTAATATTAAGGATCGTCTTTATGCCTCTTATCTGTTTCACTTGAAGAGATCATGTTTATCCGGTCTCGTTTTAACAACAATCAAAATATATATACAATCTGGCCCGTTGCAAAATGGTATCTTCAGAGATATAGGTCACACGTCCACTTGATTTCCTCCATTTGTTATCTATTAGTGTCTAAGTCTAGTAAATAAGACTGAGAGCTTCACTAGTGGCGATGTGAATGAATATTCTATGAAAACGACTCTGTGCGTATGAAAGTAACAGACTCATGCAGGCTGTAACTCTTGCACGATACGCACAGAAAGCTTTGAACATGTAAGACAGAGACAAAAATTCAAAAGCCTTGGTATATTTTTCTATGGTTTGTCATGAATAAAGAGAGAGAATTCTACTTCACGAAATATTCTGCCTAACGAAGCCTTAACGACACTCAACTAGGGATTCCCGTAAACGGATTTTTACTCTCTCACAAGACGCTACTGTGAAGTGCGTTTGCTACGCGCATTATACGTGAAGCCTACCTACCAACTGTTATTATGAATATTAAGATGGAAAGATGCGTTTATTACATTTAATACCTGCTTGTCTCTCTCTGCCGTCGTTTTACCAGAGTCGAAATCAACTGTGGTTTTCGACGTGAGATCTGGCTTCTCACGAATTTTTTCCATTATGAAGTCCATGACGGCCATTATAGCATCAACGCTTCCAGTTATCAAACAGACTCTCTCTGTGGTTCCTGAATAAGAATAAGAAAAAATGACACATATAAAATCGCCTCATTAAAGGTATTAAATAATTCTGACTTAACGTATAGTTCTGTTGCTCCAGAATTTTTCCAAGAAAATATTGTATGTTCACACCGTGTATCCTCAATAAATTATGTCCAGATTTGGCATAGAAAGCGTCAAAAGAATCTAGTTGTTATGCAATACTCACTACTCATTGCTATACTCGCTATTTATAAAGGCACTTACGTCCAGTGGGACCTTCTATCGTCTTACCTGGATAGAAATCATGGGATTTGGACATTTTGACCCTAGCCCCCGTATCCTTCTGTAGTTGAGCAATGGTCTCTCCGCCTTTTCCAATGATGGCTCCTGCAGCCACTCCTGGGACCAAGACTTTGAGATGATACGTGCCATCTCCTCCTGTAAAATGCAATGTAATATCTGAGCACTAATTAATCAGATATGCTACAGTACAGGAAGTAGAGTCAAATTATATGGAACGAAGGTGCGCATTTAATGAGTTATGCTTCACAGTAATGGGAGAATCAGTCAGGAAAGTCAGTAAATTTTCAGATACAAAGATAGGTAAAACGGGAGTTTCATTAATGAGTGACCGAGTACAATGGAACATTTCTCTCAGCGATAATTAATAATTTTAATATAAATAATATAGAGCAATCCATTGCGCAAAATTCCTGCTGACCGTGTTATCGTAATAGCCTTGACATTTCTTGCTGAACTCTTAGTCGCTGCTTATTCTATAGGATGCCTAATTTTGTTAATAATTCTCTATTGTTATTTATATTATAATCTGAATAATAACGATAGCTACAGCACGGCCTTTGAGTACAATAATCATTGCTAAATGCTCCCACACGCAAGTCCTTGGTGTTTTGCATGATGACGTTGATTTAAATATTGTAAAGTATGTTCCAGTAGTTTAGTAAAGAAACTATGAATAAATATGATAAAATATATCAGAGGATAAGAAAAATGTAGTAATAAAGATGAAAAATAAATGTTTGGTCTGTGACACAAAATCAATCATTTTATCATAATTACTATTTGATCATTGGTGCATATGTTACTAAGTTGGAGGTAATCTATTGGTGATAACAGGATTCCAAGACGCAAGTTTTCTCGAATTGCGCGATTTAGATTACATCATTAGTTCGCAATGCTTATAATTGCCTGATAAAAATAGAATGGCGATTTGACCTTGCAGATTTTTATTTGTTTCTATACACAGAATGTATTTCATCTTGAGTTTTTCAAGTTTTTTTTTCCATTCTCGAAAGTGGAATTACCGTTCTCCATAGATATGATGGCTCACTAAAATATTTCTCTTCAGAGCATGGGTTATAATATCGCAGGTCAATGCGTTATCGTTTATATAGACCTCCTATTAGACCGCGTTGCGCGGTAAATATAATCATTCAATAATTGTGTAAAATTGAAAGAATAGTCTTATGAAAAATTACCAATAAATTATATGGAATAAATGAAAATAAAATCGTGGAAGGATTAACTTATAGTGGAGTAAATAATAGAACACATAATATATACACCGTTAAGAAGTTTATTGAAACGAGGTTCCAACAATATAGTGTACACTATAATGACTAAAAACATTGCTCTTTGAATAAAGAAATATTTAATGACTAAGATAAAGTACATCATAAAATTATTGAGACTAGGAATGAAAGTGAGCTAATAATGTTTGAACAATGTGTCAGACCTGTTGTCATCTTTCCAGAAAGGAATGTGAGGTAAAATAAAGATGCAAACTTTAAAAATCATGCTAAGTCATAGAAAGGTAAAACATAGATAATTCTGTAAGATCTTAGTAAGTATTGTCACAGAAGTACAATTAAATTTTATTTAGTTAAGATCTACTAGAACGTCAAATCCAATAGGATTTCGAAAAAGATACATATGAAATATTTATATTTAGCTGAACACCAATATAAGAATAATCATGACGGCGCTCACTTGTAGCAGATAAATTCAATGTTATTAAGTACTATCGTTTTTTTTTTTCTAAGTGCGTCGTAAAGTATTATGTGGTGGAAAACAATCTTCAATGCATAGTGAGCAGTCTTTCTTGTAACATATGGTTACGTATCGCAGTAGCTTGAGAATTACAATGTCAAATCAGCAGACATCATTGCGTGTCTTATTGCACATGCACAATTATGATACTTGTGATTTCAAGTCTTCTGCTGCATGTCAATAGTCTATGTCTTTCACATTATATTATGTGATTATGTAATAATTATCATGACAGTTTCTATATACTCTTGCAAAACATTTCTAGCAAGTAGCCTTTGAAAAAAAAACATACTTGAGGCTATTTAAAAATACTGAAAATCTTTTTACAGCTTCATGGTTCTCTAATAGTTTATTTGTTGTGATATGAGCAGATATTTTTCAGTTGTGAAATATAAATTAAAGTTATGTGGTTAATATGAAAACTGATGTATAATGACGCAGACACGATTGTCTTGATATATGTAATTTTAAAACCTAGAAACACAAAACACAACAAAGAAACATAACTTCCTCGCATTACCTCTAGTTGGTACAAGAGTGTCAAAACAGTGACCACGTAGAGCATTCTTAGGAACTATAATTTCCTTTAGACATTCTTTGTGACATCGATATACATTATAATGATCAAGAAGCAAAACAGGAGTTTCAATAGCAACTGGAAGAGAGAAACTATTGTACATTAGGCAACGTGGCATGAAAGACTTTACATAATCGATATAAGAGTACCAATAAGTAATATTTGTTTTATTACTTCCTGTAGCTATTAGAATTTTATCAAATAAAATGCAATAATGGCTCAAACTTTAAGCAATGAGGGAACATTAGTTAGCAAATTCAATATAATGAATACAAAGATTATACCAATCGAAGCAATAAGCTTCGACAAAGAAGTCTAGTATATTGAAACAAATTCCAAAGAAATGCCCTAGCATGAATGTAATGTACCTGGCTTTGCCATCAGAGATCATCCCTAGAAAGCTAGACAGTGATGAACCTCCCTAGCTGCTTCCTTTGAAAAGCTAGTGCTCTACACCTTGCACACAGAAGATGCTGCGAGAAGAGCCGTGGCACAAGAAGCGATGGTACAATCGAGTAGCAATCGGTGAGCGAGCCACGCAATACGAATATGACAGATTGACGATGAGTAGCAGCGCGATAAGAAGAACAGCAGGTAACGCGTTACAGTAATTATGAGCGCATAGAGTTGTGCGTGATGTCGTGAAACTCGCGAGAGCCCTCGCAAACCGCGGAGGGAGAGCAGTGGTAAAGGTAGGGCGAGCGAAAATTGCAACGTCTTGAAGGTCCGAAGTGGCAAAGGCAAACAGCTGTTTGACAGATGGAAGCCCGTGTCGCTTGCTCGCTCGCTCCGACCTTGACCCGCGACCTCAGAACGGTGGCTGACAACTCACCGATACGCCACATCGTAGCACCGCCGTTTCAGCAGGCTCTTTAGCGTAGCGGCTGGGGTGAGCCTCGAGGACGGTGTATCCGGGGAGACGATACTTGCCCGCGGGGAATCAATCGCACGCGCGTTCACGACGCCGATGAGCTGAGCAGGAGGAGGACAAACTTGCAGAGTCACGGAGCGCGCCGAGTTGCGGGGATCCTCCATTAACGACGAGCAGGGCGGTCGCCCACGCATCGACGAACGTCAAATTCAAAACACACACTAGGAGGCTTCGAGAGAAGGATAGGGAGAGGGACAGAGACAGGGAGATAAAGAATGACAGATAGAACGAGTGGGAACTAGAGGGAGACAGAGACTGAGCGCGCGGTGGAACCGCCGCGCCGCGAGGACGACAGACGTGGCAAAGAGGATGCGCGAAACGCCGAGGATCGTTCCAACGTTTCACTTCATTATTGTCTCCCGATGTCTCGTGAAAAGGTAAACGAAAGGAATGACTCGTACGAACAGAGCGGCCAGACGTGTCAACAGCGACGTCGGCAATTGTCAAAACTCAAGGGACAGAAAGAGATGGAGAGCGCGCGAGAGAGAGACAAGGCGAGACGACATGACGACCACTGAGCGGGTTTCTGTTGGAGAACGATCCTCGAACGCCTCGCAGAATAGAGGGACGATGGCGACGCGCCTCAAAATACCTGATCCGTAGTGAGACCTCTTCGTCGCGCCGTTTTCCACGTCGCAGTCGAGTGGCCGCTTCCTGGAGTCCGCGATTTCTGGGGAGGGACACGTCTCCATTCCCGAGTCAGCGGCCATCTTGTTTCTTCTTTCCCTCACACAGAACAGAGACGGACGCAGACGACTAACGGGGGCAGTTGCCGCTCTTGTCAAGATTGTCACACTCGCGGTTCAGTACCAAAAAACAAGTCACAGAATTTTCCTCACGAGCGAATTGTCGAAACGGTATAACAAACTGACGGACAGGCTCGCTCGCGGGCTGCCGCGTCTCACTGGCGACTGCTCGCGGCTCCCTCGACAACCAGCTGGTTGATACTCCGCTCGCGGTGGCGGCGGCAGTTCTTAGCGTTTCGCTCTCTCGTTCTCTCCTTCTCCAATATTTCACTCCGGCGTTAGCTCCGCCTCTCTCGCACCCCTGCACTATCGCGCGGGCAGCGTCGCTACGGCTCGTTCCTCGCCGTCCAGGGACGTAACGCCTCACACGGAATTCGGGGCTCTCACGACCTGGAAGAACTGGGTCCCTAGCGATCGTCGCTCCACCAAGGGCTCCAATTTATCTGCAGTGTTGCTCGCACTTGCCCACGAGCTTTCGTACGATTTATATCTTGGATTCACCTTAGAACTTTTTTATTGTTCAAACGAGTACAAGCTGTGTCTCCGATAGAATACTATTTTCATCCACTGTATACCTATACCAGGCACATATATCCCCTATGGATATGCACGCGGCTGCTATACACGTAGCCTTTACTGCGTATACACGTCCGGACGAACTAATGCGTCTAACTGTAGTGTCAAATGAAATGCAACGCTAAACGTCATCCTCTCCTTGAAAACATTCTCGTACTGATTCTTTCAAGTCGACGATGCACTTCCCTGGGATTATGTTATATAATGCAGAATTAAGGTGCGCTTGATTGCCGTCGATTATATGCTGAAACATACATATTTACCATGACATGAAATGCCGTTGCATTACTCATCGATACCTACTGCCACTGCTCTGACATCATGCACGGAATAGGCTCCTCGTATCCAGCCTTTTGATTTTCCGTCTTTTTGTCTTTGGAACGGATCTTCCCGTCAGGAGGATTTATCTCTCTATACATGTATGCGGACCTTATACACTATACATATACACTACACACAAGTAGAACCATAGGTATACCTAAGAATACTGATTTTAATAAAGCTCAACGACTCTATTATACTGGCACAATGAGAGAAACATGATGCCAGGAACGAACAAGACTTATTCCTTGAGTGTCGCAAAAGATTTTCAAGGTCTAGTCGTACGTAGTTTTCTATTACTCTTTACTAATGTTCTTTTTAGCGTCACTAACGTTTTGCAGAATATCCACGATCAAGATTCCACTATAGTTACCTATTTCCTTATCGACCGAATATCGGGACAATAATAAATATGAGTACTGTGCATAGTCACGACTTTCCCTGAAAAATCGGAGCATCGTGCTCGGCTTATCGCTATCATTTGATTAGAAACGAATGAACAAAATTAATCAGTCGCCAAATTAATAATAATTTTAAAATATATCAAGCGGGTGTAAACAATTTATAGGGAGACTTCAAAGAGGCGCCCGAGTATTGATAACAAAAATTGTATCTGTATTGAAACGACATCCTAGTTATGTCGAGCGAACATGCCTACGTGTATATAATGTGGCATGGATAAATTATTTCAATGAGGACGAGAGTGAAATAATGTATTTAGTACGAAAACGGTGAACGAAGATAAATTTAATCACAAATATTTTCTCTGAAGCTACCGCTGTAGATGACTTTACAGTAGAAGCACGTCATCTGTGTATCGCATTCTCTTCTGGATTTTATTCAAATTTAGCGTATATCCGGTTTACGCAACGCTGGGAGTCCTTCATAGCGCTATCGTATAATAAACGTTGCATGTAATTAAAGTGACATCTCGCTCCTGTCATTCGTTTGAATCCTTCATTCTGCATCCTTGTAGGGCATTATCATGCCCTTGCCCATTTTCAAAATGGTAAATATTGAAGGGATATCACACGGAAACGAAAGGAAATATCGCGCTTAGCGTAATGGCGGGGCGTCGGATATTTTAGACACGCCACTGAGCACCGCTTCTGCAATCTCCGGCACCGCCGTTCTGTCAAATACTAATAATAGAAAGGCGCTGTCCTGTCCCGAAACCAAGTAATTTCCAATTACTTTGGTAAATGGTAAACATAACGGGTGACGGCCCAAAGCCTTAACGAGCGTCTTTATTACTTAAGGTCCCATCTAATACGATATTAACGGAGAAAGGGACAACGTTATTCTTGGATCGTAGCATGTCGCAATGCCGTTGCTTGTCGCCAGCGCAGCGTGCCTCGCCGTCAGGCTGGCAACCGACGTCGAATAGCGAATAAAGTTGCGTCGAGACTCAGAACCGAGTGTCGCTCGCCAGCCTCAAGGTGCCTCAGTATGTGAGATCGCATTCACGTCCACCTGAACGTGCAGGGAACCTCACCTACATTGACAAATCTTTTCATCCCATTCGAATCCGTCAGCACTGCACTTTAACCGTGTGAAATTTTCCAAGCAGCAAATTCGCGTCATGATTCGCGATATCTTTGAGCCACGATCGTGCGTGCTACTGAAATGAATTCATAGTGTAGATTGACTATAGGTTAATAACTTATACTTATATATTTTAAGAAGGGCAGTTTTCAGGAATTTTTGTCGGTTGTATTGTAAGGTATTGGCAGTTCTGAGGACAGTTGGTGCTTAGCAAGATAGTCCTTATAAAATTTACATACTTAAGGTATATTATCAGGGCCGTAAAGCGGCACACACACACCGAATTTTCGAAAAAAATTCTGATACGTGACAGACGAAATTGTGATGGGCTAGGAAATGGCCAGGACAGGTTAGAGTAGGTTAGAACTAGAACGCCACATGTCCCAAGGTTTGGTTTTTTTTTTTAAAACACATTCGCTTGCCATTGTGAACGCTGCACGTCCTCCTAACTACCCTTTGACAAGTTTATATATATATACATATATACTTGCATGGTCGTATACTGATGTATTTATCAGGTCGCGAGTATCGACCCGATCTCGTTCATAATCCATCTCGGTTGGTGCACTTTTATTTCGCGTGTTTCTAACCAACAGTTATTTTCAAAACCTTGAGTTTTGCCATTAGCGTTGTCCGTTGCTTCACGATAAGCCTTGGTTGATTTATTTAGCGAACACAAGAGCCAGAATTTTTTAAATGTCCACTACTCTCGCATAACACGTCCCCCACATTGTGCCATTCTCACGAGCAAAGAATTAGAACGTGCTTCATAGGTCGGTAGCAATACGTTGTTTTTGTTGTCTACGTCGTTCTCGTAGCGAAAAAATCTGCAGAATATCTGTGGAAGATTCATCAAAATTCTTAATAATCATAAAATCCATTGATCTCTCTTTCACTTTCGCCTTTGTCAACATCTCATATCACATACATACATACATACATACATATACACATGTATTCGTTAAGTAATAATTTATGGAGAATCGGTGCCTGGTTGCGTCATATACGAATGATTCCGCGAGTGAACATCTCTCGGGTAATAGATGGTAGACTAGGTTTAATACCAGCCAAACGAACTGGCTCAACGAGCAATGAATTTTCGATTATGTATGATACGGACACCGGGTACATGTTGCACAACTCAGAAGGAATAAGTCCCTTTGAAGCACGTTGTCCTTGCCCCACAGCAACTCGGCCGATCGAGCGAGACCCCATACATTCTTTTCTAGACTCCGGGTTAGCAGGCTATCCGTCTATACTTAAGCATGAACACATTGCGTTGCACGCACGCTGCATACATTTGAATGCTTATCCAAGGACGTTGCTTTACCGACGTAGTATAGTTACGTTATACAGTATCCGTAACGTCTTGTCTCATCTATACATCTCGTACAATCTTTATCTCACCTGCTGTGATTTCTAACGCACGGTACCTACAATTTACGTTGCAAGAATAGTGTATACGTACGCATTGTATGTTTATCCAGGATTATTTCTACAGAGGAAGTAGTCAGACTTTTAGAGATACCAATAATACTTGTGTGGACAGGGTCGAGTTTCTGAATTTTCCCAAATTCAAGTTGACTAATCGCGTTTTTCTCGCAGCATTGCTCTCGGTAGTTTTTGTGTACAATGAAAAAAGCCACAATCTACATTTCGGTACAAGCACGGGAGGTCAAAAGGTCTTTGGTTACATACAGTCGTTGATTTAAATGGAATCTGAAATTCGCTTATGTAACATAGACGGGCTAGAGTATCCACCTTAAATTTATATGGTTGCAGGTATGCGTACGTGTGGAATTCTTATATCCGTAGGTTTGCCTTGAGCGGGTGTACAAGATTTGATTGTGATTGCGCGACAATCACTCTCGCTATTAATAGTAACCTTATCGAGGTGTAATTTCGCTATAAGGCATCCCTGGGAGCGCATGGCATTTTCTTTTTCTTCGACAATAACGCCCAGTTCGGTCAGTGCGCTTCCTCCCCATGTTGACCTCATTTTTCCTCTGACCTGGTTATGGCATAGTGCATTCGGATTGCTTCGAACGCGCCGCCAGCTAACAGGTGTTTCGTCATCACCAACAAAGTCTATATCACTACTAGATGATGTCTCTGAAGCTTCTTGTACTTTCCAAAAGTATTCAATATTTAAATAAAAATAGCAGAATTTTGTTTTAATACCTTCGATATGTTTTAATAAGTCTGCTACATTTTTAATAGAGGTTGTGTTGAGAGGCCTGTGCGCGATCGGTAACTTCACGTAACAAGAATAAAAAACTCGAACATAATATAACCTCGCTTCTTGGTGAAATGATATGAGACGTCAATTATATAACGTGATTCCACGGTTTAGGTATGTGCTGATAATAATGCTTAAGTACGCAACGGATTTGTTGCAATATCATTATGTCCAAATATCTCATAATGGATGGCAGCGCAGAAGAGTCACTAGTAAAAGTTCTGTTTTTCGCTAAGGCCCGTGAATTGTCGGGGTTAAAAGAGTGTCAGATCGCTTTGCCTAGGCAAATATCGTATGCAGATCTTGCAGATCGAGTGATTCGCAAGTTTAAATTGGAAAGTATTCGTAACAATTTGATTTTTGCTGTGAATGAGGAGTTTGCCTTACCAGACGTCAAGTTTGAACTTTTTGAGAACGACGAGATAGCTGTTATTCCACCTCTTAGTGGAGGCATGTTTCTATTATTGTTATAGTAAAATATCTCATTTGTGTGAATTTTTTGATGAAATACTAACATTGCTATGCACTTCTATGTACAGGTTAACATAGAGATGTCGAAGGATATTGTTAAGCTACAAAATGAAAAGTTGAACATTGGCGAAATTGTTGACTTGGTTGTCTCGCCTAATTGTGGAGCTGTATCCACTTTTAGTGGCACTACCCGTGATAGTTTTGAAGATAAAAACGTAGGTCATTATTATAGAAATTGTAACAAACATGTAGCTGTTTACCAGCTGCTTTTATGTACTGTAGCTGGATATAAAACAGCAGTTAAGGACTAATATTTGATTAACTGTTGCTTACAGGTTGTAAAGTTGGAATATGAAGCATACGAACCAATGGCATTGAAGGAGATGAAAAATGTCTGTGGGAAAATCCGTTCGCAGTGGAACGTTGAACGTATTGCAATATTTCATCGGCTTGGGGAGGTTCCTGTGTCGGAAGTCAGTGTTATCATAGCAATTTCTTCACCCCATAGGCAAGAATCTCTTCAAGCTGTTCAGTATGCAATTGACACATTGAAAGCATCTGTACCAATTTGGAAGAAGGAAATATATGACACCGAGAAGTCCCAATGGAAAGAGAATAAGGAATGCTCCTGGTCTACTAGTAAATAATTCATCCTATTTTTTCATTCAATTTAGTGCAATCATATTAGAAATGAAAACTCAAATTTTTTTCATTACATCGCAACCATATATAATACTATAAAGCAGTATTTCTTTCAATTTGTGAGATTATAATATAAAAATATATATGTCTCAAGTACAGTACAATTATAGAATATGGATTATTCACGATTAACGTATCGATTGAAATTCTTTAGCCCTAGAATTTAGGTGGATTAGTTAATTTCAGCCGAAGCGTTATTTCTGAAGAACCAATAATATAAAAATGTTTAAATTTATTGAAAAATTCACAAAGATTTATTCCATGTTAAGACTACTTTAAATTTATAATTGTTATCAATAAAAATTGTTATCAACGGTTATTTATTAAAGCCTCTAAACCACTTATTATTTCCTGACGATAAAACGAAAATTTTGTATTTGTTTTTCTTGCATTCTTCATCAGATGACGCAAATACAATCGCAGTGGAAGCAGTTCACGTGGTAAGGAGCAAAACCGAAGACAGTTGCACAGATAAAAAATATATTTTGGAAGAAGAATCAAAAGAAATAACAATTGATCCGAATCTTGTTCAAATTCGTGCAAATCCCGAAGAATTGAACCGGCGCATAGAGTCATTCATAGCAAGAAAACGTCAGCAAGTGAATATCGTCAACGTGCAAGAATTTTGCTGCCACAGGTTGGTTTTCTTATTATCACTGATATCATTAACTGCAATACATGTAATACAATAAGCATTACAATTTTTGTAATATTTTCTGCGATGAAACCTATAACTCAATAATATTATTATAATTATTTAGAGACCAAACCGGGGAAAAGGAAGGTTCTTGCGCGCGGGTCGATGCTATTCTTATTCGCCGAAAAGATTCAAAAAGTCATATGAAAGGTAAGCTAATTTCATTCACTCTCACATTTTACCCTTTTATGCTTTACATGATTCATTCTCTGAGTGTTTAGTTCACAGAGTATTAAATCCTTGGGGCCCACAGACAATGGATCCTTCGACCTTATATAAAACATCAACATTACCAAATCGGTTTCCCAATATGAAAGAAACGTACTCATCGGGATTAGAAGAGAGACTTTCCACTTCTGAAAAACTGTTGGGAATGAATGGTCCTGTTCCTCGAGATGTTTATGAAAGACTAAAAAATATAGAGGATCGTATATTGCATCTGGAAAGTATTTCACCGGAATACAAGGACTTCTGGGTAAGCAAATTTTCATTGTCATCTTTTTTTTGACATTTTTCATTAAAAGAAAGGATTAACAGTAACTCGAATTCCAAAGTTCTAACCATGGAATATTTATAGAAACCACTTCAAATAGCGAATTATCTGGTAGCGTACAATATCTAATTCGAGTGTAATGACTCAAGATACGCTTGGGCTGTGTTGTTAAATATACTTCTGAAGAAACGTCATCTCGTACTTTTTCTTACCTAATAAATTTCACGTTCCTTTCAAACTTTTTCTCGTTCACATCGTCTTCTGAACTTTTAAAATATCTCAAGAAGCGCCTTCTACCAAATTATTTTACAACTTGGTCAGATGGAATACGTGATATTATTAATACCTTGTTATTCATACAAGGTATTACATTAAACGATTAATTATACACTTACATATTGTTAATTTATGTTTCACAAAGAATTAAATCTTATAGGTTTATATTTTAATTGTAGGTCACCGAAGAAAGCGAGAGCCTAAGGAGTACTTATAAACCCATAAGGAAAAGGGTGAGTAGGTGTTAAATACTGAATCTAATAGTTACCAATGTAATAATAAAATATAACATAGAATAATTTCTTGAAGTTCCCACAAATATGGAATTTTTCCGAAATCCATAAATCATAAACGATTTCCTTGGTCTGATCACGAATCCACAGTAGCACCAGGCCTATCAAATAATTCAAAACTGCAATCGGCCAAGGTCTTTGTTCTTATTTATAACTCTTTCTCCTTTTACATGAGTAAAAGGAGAATTCACTCTCATGGCAATCAATCGATATCCCTTCCTTCATTACTTGTGTGATTACAGATGTTTAATAATCCCATTAAAGGTCATGCTTTCATAGACATGCGATTCGGAAAATGAAAGATCTACCGTTAGAAGTAAATTTTGTTTGATCCCAAGACCCTCATCCTCGGTTAATATGATTGTACAAAAATTGACGTTATCCAAAGCCAACTGCAATGACATGTTATGAATGGTTCCACCCTGTACCAATCTGTAATTTACTAAAACTTCTAAGCGTACACATTTCACGCTTATTTGAACGTAATGTTGAATTTAATTTATGTTTATCGCATAATACAAGTACGAAATACTGAGCTGGGTTATCAGATATACGTACATATTCGAATTTATACATTACTCTGTATTCCCCGTATCCCTACTGAAATTCCAGGAATGATATCGTGTTTCGCGTGCACTTTCAATTAAACTTTAGAAGCTTAAGTTGATGTAAAAATTTCACAATCTGCCGTTGCGATGAGAAATTTGAAATTGGTGCACCTGCCTGTTATACACTGTATATATATACCAACCTAATGAAATGTTTAACAAGTATTTGGTTGCATGGTGTCTAAGAATAGCACATCGCAGAACATAAACCATGCTTTATATACTGTGACTCAAGAGTTTCATGAAACTTTGAATCTCAGCAAAGATGTGGCGCTATACAGATTCTATTATGTTGTAGGGAATTTTGAGGGAAAACTTGAATTTTCAAAGCCCCTCCAATACTCGCTGTACCAATATATAGTTAAATTTTTTATTGCAGACATTTTCCACGGCTGAATTGGATACGAAACTGCACGAGCTTGAAGATCGATATGTGAAAAAGATTAAGTAACGTACACTCAATTTATGAACAAGTAAAGCATTGTATATACGCACAGATACACATAAAAGATGTTTCATTCATTAAGGATACATTGTATCGTACAGTATATTGAATAAAGTATATAATTATACATAGAAAAATATACAACTACCTTTTAGATTGCCATTAGTAAAAGCCTTTCGCACGATCGGAAGCACTAATTTACCTTCCGCAAATTCTACCGCTTTGTATAGTTAGGAACAGAGTCAGTGACTAAATTTGTCTTATCATTAAGCGTAAATTGCTTCTGCAGTAAAGGAAGTATCCAAGAGTGAGTCTTGTTAGCGTTAACTAGCCGAATTCAAAACATTATGGAAACACTAATTAATATGCGTACCCGCTGATACATTTGTATTGACATAACATCATAAGTACAGTCGTCATGAAAGTCATGCCATGAGTTTTCCGCTTATTATTTGCTACGTCAATGCAATCGATAATATGCGGGAACTTTATCGACGCATTGATAAGAGAGAGCATATATCGTGTACTCCGTGCTAAAACCGAATGAACTAACTTTTCAAAGTATACCACGGCCAAAGAAGTTGCTTAATTTTTGCCCAGGGATGTACAGAGGTTAGTTCGCAGTTTGGCTGACAGAGGCAGTCTTCGTCGCGCTGCCAGACGGTATGGCCGTGGTGCGTCAGGTTTTCACCTCGCTCTTGAATAATTCGAAGTGATTCGTAGGAAAAGATGCATCCGGCCTTCGTGAATTAAAAGAAACGACCAATAAGATACAAAGCCGTAAATAACAAGGTGAGTTTCGAGTCAGTTTTGTGCTGTATTAATACATTTTCGAGGGATACTAGCTGCACGCGGACAGCACGTCGTCTGCCACTGTGTGACAAGCGATCTTTTTTTACCCTCAGCTGGGGTGGTAAACTGTCGGAACGTTTTTTTTTTTAATTCTATTTCTCTCTTTCCTATATCAACATGAATACGAACCGCGTTGACTTGACTTAGATTATTTCACCGTTGTAATGTCGCGGGATAAGAATTTGTGGATTTTTTCGAATGACAGCTGGTAAATCGAACGTTGTCACTTTTCGGCGTTATCGGGTAGATTTTTGACTTTTAGCCATCTTTGCTTCCTCTTGCGAATCTACCGAGCTTCTGAATATGTATTGCGAATGGGGGAATATACATATTTATAGAGCACATTATTCTTACCACGCGAACATATAAATTATTTTGATACTAAAGTTCTCCGGCTTTATAAATTGATTGAAAATATCTTAACGTTTAGTAACTGTAGTTTATTTGAAAGGAATTATCGTCCCTCTCTTATTTCTACTTATTAAAATATAATTATTATACATGCTATTGTAATTATTGGGTACTGTCGTCACACCAGTAAAAATAAAAAACATAACTTTTGTACCGTATACCTGTTTCTGTAACAGACAATCGGTCACGCTGAGGTAAACACTACTTTCCCAACTGCCATAGTTACCTAATAGTAAAGTGATTTCAAGTGACCCTTTACCCTTAAATTTAACGAGACTATAATGCGGTACGTGAAAGTTCTTAACCTCTTAAAATGAAATAACCGTACGCGAAATATGTATTTTACGTACAGCTATGCAAGCGGGAACTTGCTTGGTTTAATGTCTACCGCATTGCCTCGTGGCGGAATTGTTTGTTTAGAGTTTTAACGACATTCAATATTCCTGTCATTATAATTTGCCACGAAATAATGAGGAAGCATGGATAAACGTGCGGCAAGAAGTATTCATTATAATGTACAGCGTCTAACGATGTGAAAAAGGGCAGGAAACGCTCTAAAAATATCTACTTCAATTACGCTCCACGATAAAAATTTCTCTGGCGCTTCCTGGAAGATCGCTTACTTACTTCATATCCTTACTCGTCATGCATGTAATGGTAATAAAGAAGATTGGCGCGCAAACAGCATAGAGCGAATTTCCAGAAGTTATTCAGTATATTCAACGTTACCCAAATATCCTTGACACAGTATAAACAGGGAAGGCCAGAAATACGGCACCTATATCTATCCGATTGATCATATCCATTTAAGGAGAAATTGCCACAAGCGCATTTGGAACAAAGATTATATATCTGGTATGTAGCCTTGCCTAATGTTACTCACAATCTAACGGTACCATTAACCACCCTTTTCCTTTTCTTTTCAGTATTTACGTAATGTAGTCACCCAATTAGCCCATAATCTTACTTTGCAAGATACTATTGCGATTCGGTAAGTTTCCTCTTATCCGCATTCATTTGGGGAAAGAATTTTCTCTTTCCGATTCACATTTCAAACTAGTCAGCACAGGCTGTGAGTTTGAGCTATTAGCTCTTCTCCTACAATCGATAAGACTTCTTACGAAATGGAAACATGCCTAGAGCTCTTAACTAACTTCTTTTTCAATTCTTAGCTTTACAAACTAAAATTGAAGATGATGGAAATAATTAAACCGAGTGTTTTGACCCGTTCTGTGTCATCTTGATAGGAGACTGACAGTGTCGACTTTGTGTTTATATGGTCGCGTGAGAAATATGTATTATATTTCGTCGGGAACCCTAGAACGTTTTTAATGGTGGTCTTGATCTTCAAGTTAGACATGCATGATATTTCAGTTTTATCGAGAATCCTTCTATACTATATCTATATCAGCTACGTCTTACTATAGGCGCGTATGCATTTATATCTATGTACTGAGAACTGTACAAGCTATTTTAGAAACAGTTATCTTGCCTCTCGAAAAGAGCAAGAACAAAGACAGACTCCTCGATCATTAGTTTCGTAAGGTATTCGACATGTCTACGTAAACGGAATTTGAAATGTCTATGCGGTAGTGGATCACCGGCGTTCCGAGTGCCGGGGACGATTTCGTGGCACCGCATTGAAATCGACCTATTTCCTTCGATAGAACGCTGAGCTGAGGACTATCCTTGATGGATCCTCAATCAAGAAAATCCATGTTAATTTACTTAGGGGTTGCTATCTCGTGCTTAATTATAAGTCCATTTTGGATTGGCGGATCTAGCGCGAGTCTCGTGCGTGCTAATCGACATGCTGACTTCCTCTTTCATTAATTAACTCGATCAATTATTTCGAGCGGTACTGGCCGTAAATCAGAGTTCTGTCAAGATCACAAAAAGTTTCTTCCTTTTCGTAACGACCAGTGGCGCCTCGGTGGTGGTGGTGGTGGTGGTGATTGGCTGTATTACGAAGACCACGATGACGGCTTCTTAGCTGCCGTCGCTCTTTGGCAATTTATGCATGACCGGAGTAGAACCGTCATATCGGAAATACCTGTTGTTGGCTACATGAATGAAGAAGACGTCTATATTGTGGAATATTATGCTTCGTGGGCGTGATCGCGAAGCTTGGAATTTGCATAGATAACTGTTAACCGTGAAAACGTCTACTTGGGTTGCCGATTGGTTCGTGAGGGTGCATCGTTTCCGTTAAAGGCTACTGGAATGTCTGTATGGAGTTAGAGTCATTACTTTTCATTAAAACTATTCACTTTACTTTCGCTTGTCCTTCGTTTTACCTCTTCACTATTAGTTTACCTCCTGACAGTTCACGACGAAAGCAAATCTTTGAAATGAGGTTCCTGATTGGTTCTTCATGATTGAAAAAAATGTAAACATTTCGTCAACTTATCAGTGAGGGAATAGCCCATGGATATTGTAGTTTTCGCAGCTGCTGAAAATGTTAAGGAAAGGAAGAGGTCGCCGTAGTTTTTGAGGATGTTTGGAATTATTAAACGCGAAATGCTCCTACATATGTAGGACACTCGCATAACCTAGTATCTATATGTATAAGGGAGGTCGGGTTAGCTTGAGAAAACATTCTAACGCAGTCCTCATACTTTTCCACGTATTTTTATAGATAGCTCACACGGCATTGCTATGGTGGATCGAATGTCTTCAATTGCTGAAACGGTCATTACTTTCCTAGTAACATTTCGGTGAATGTTTTTTCTTGGCATTTTAACCTGTACACAGTCACGGCTTCTGGCACATCGCACACTTATTTTTAGATTCCACTATATTTTCACAGAGTATATTCCATATAACTTTTATAATCAAAATTCGAAATATACTATTATGATATGTCAAATATTCATTTGTAAGACGTATAGAACTTTTACATAGGTGTGTATGAAAATATTTTATTATACGGTACGCCAGTCCCGTTACGTCTTTTTTAATATTCCCGTCTGTCGCCGATGACCAAAACAAAACAAATGGCGGAAGTTATACCTGCGATATCTCTTTTTCAGCTCCGTTCAATGCTTTGACTCTGTACAATCTCGATTAAACCATTTGGATACATCGTACTGTAGTAGGTAAATATGGTATAACGCACATAAAATTACTGTACAATTTTACTCTACCGCCTATGCGTGCTAATCTACAGTCTTTAGAAATCAACTTCGCGTACGTATAGTACTCTTGTATATATAACTACGTACCACATCATTTCTGGCCCAACCATTTTTGACTCGAGATACGAGCCTGCCGCGTATACGAATAAACTCTCCAACCGTCACTCCGACTGCGCACAGTGAGCTAACCCAATTTCGAGTGATCGTCTTTTTTTTCGCAATACCAAAAACCGGAAATAATACGTGGCAGCAGGTGCCAGCGTTGGTCGTTCCGGTCGGAAAATTACCATTGAACAAGTCACACCTAATGCCACTACCATATTTTATTTATTTGAAAGTGCGAACCTTCGTCAGGCTAGACGTAAACCATATATATAGTCTTTTACCTTCCTGATTATTTGTTTAATCAACCAGCAGCGTCAAGAGTCCATTGTTAAAAGTCAGGCTAACGACCTGCCTTATTAACATTCATTCGCGTTCGATGTATCGTCATCAAACGTCATCCGTTACGTCTCTCAACGATTCACCAGTACGCCGTGCAAGCCATTGTCATTTTGTTCCAAAGTTTTGCGAAGACCACCCAGTGCTGAGAGACGCTCGTCGAGTGATGTAATGAAGTACTGCTACCTATGGATTCCAGTTGTCTGTCCTAGACCAGTGTTTCCCAACCTCATTGCGTAACAGCCCTTTTTGACTTTACATTAGAAAACTAACAAGACGCCTCGTGTAACATAGGATTGCGATACTGCCGCTCGCTACATAATTTTGCCGCTCTGTATTTATTCCGTGATCCATTAAAGTTCGGTGAATTTATGAAATATTATTCGATCGTAGTCACTGATTCTTTCGGCTCTTTTACGCATATATATATTCTATAATAGCTATATACATGAAGTAGTTTGAGTTTTTTGCTATGAATCGAACAAATAATTATCCAACCTCGATTATACTCTGTCATGGTCATCAGTACAAGTGGTAACACTCTTTCACTGTCTAGTACCAATTCGATCAAAGCTTTGCTCAGGGTCTTTTTAAATCGCTTCTAGAAATGCGTGAAAATACAACTTGCTTCTATATACCATAGATATTAATGTACTCGAGTCATACATAAGTATCCGTATCGAGGAATCGTCGTTGACAAAGTGCCGTGAACAATCGATTCGCAGTCTTCGTACAAGTTATAATCGACCAAGCGTTACATCGGCATCGTCATCGTGACTGTTCGACGAAGAATTTCGAATTAATTATACAATCCGGCGTCGTGAGTACAGTGACTTGAATCTGTTATTTTTTTTTATATGTCCACAGGAAGTGATTTCTGTGATAATAATAAAAGAAAGAAATCAGGGCATTCGATTGAAATCAATCGAAGCCGATTGCTTTAATCGTCGACACGACTTAAGATCTTTAATTGTCATTTCGTGCGTTCTACGGTAGCTGAGTTCGATAATCTTTTACACGATTCATCAAAATCGACGGATAACGATCTGCGTATCGTTACATTCGATACCTCAAATGTATCAGTTGTGCAACTGATTTGACGCTTGAGTCACGAAGTAAAACAAATTATCTATATTTACGTCGAGCAACGGGAAATCGTTTAGGTCGAAGCTTCGCAGGAGGAGCTCGTGTCGATCGATACAAAGTCGTCGTACAAATAGCTGACCAAGGCCGTGCACGCCTGACCTCCAACCTGGTCTAGTACGCTATACTGCAAGGGCATCCAATTCCTAACACCACGACACCACTCGCTAATAACTTTTCGATCCTTGGCTCTTATGTGATGAGCGTGTTTTGCGAAAGTCTTGAATTGCGTGGACGTCGCCGGCAGCGATGCTGCTCTCAATTTCAAGCCCATGCTTCCCAGGAGTCGATAAAACTTGAGACCACGAAAACGAGTACCGAGGATATTTATCGTGTGAAGACGATTGCATCTTTCCAGTATGCGAATTAGATGTGAGGAACGCAGGTAGAGTTTGGCTGTCGAACCTGCCGAAATAATTATGTATAATTCTAGTCTACCTTTTGTCGCATCACGTTCTTGGCCCACCTGTACAATTTATAATATAAAGCTCTTCGAGATTCTTATTCGTTAACGAAAGTTGCCGTAAAATGTCATCGCTGTCGGCCCTGGCTTCGATCCTGATCCTTTTCAGGAAAGGCATCCTCTTCAGTTCCTGAAGCACGTCTGACGTGTTCATACTGTTGTTTGCCACCTGAATAAGGTAATCGTTAATCGCGAACGGCAGCTGACTTGTCTTTTAATTGAACCTGTCCGTTGGAAACTCTGGTGTCACTTTTCGAGATATTTTCGTTACGGCGATTTATGCAAGGTCACGCAAGTTCTTGACCTGCTTAATGATATCGTCCAAACATTAACCTACCCGTGTGGAAACGGGAGGATCTTTTACGGGGTGACGCGTTTTGTACATTTCATAATCCTATTGTAATATAAAAAACTGACTTTCGTATACCTCGTAATCTCGCCATACCACCGGGTCTCGTACAATGTCCTCGAAAAATGTACACACTCTTTGCAAACTGTACAGATCCTGCGACGACAGGTAGGAGAATATCTCGAGGAGGATTTCAACGGGAAGGAAATTGATACTGGCTCCTGATGAATTTTCCGAGGATTTCTCGTACTCTGTATTTTTTGAACGTTTCGAAGGACTTTCACAGCTTGTCGATACATTTTTACACTTTCTGTCTTTTCTCATTCCCATTTTTAGATACACACCTATGTGTATTTGAACTCGCCGTCGTTTCTCACGTCATTCTTAATGTCTTTAACAATTTTTTTTTCCGTATCACAAACCTAATATCGAGCAATGAAAGTTATAATACGACGTAATGGACATTACACGGAAGATTTAGCGCCGTGACATTTGTCAAATTGCTCCTTATGGATTTCCCGGTTAAAAATAATACATGACAAACGCGTCTTCGCTCGTATCGCACGGAAGTAACGTGTCCCTGGGAGTAAAATAAAGGGCAGAGTCTCTTATCTCGTGTTTCCGGTCTGTAGCGTGAACGGCAAATGTAAATTCTAGGGTTTCGCCGCTTTTCTACGGCAGCAAAAACAATGCCACGAATTTCGTTCGCTTAAGTGAGTCAGTGAGTCATTTTAGGATTATTCGTTAGCATGTCGCGTTTCTCGTTCGTGTCGTGTAAATAAATGATAGAGAAGGTTCCGTAATAAGACGACAATTTTTTTTATAAACAGTTCCGTTGTATCGCATTAGCAAAAAACATAATGTCACTCTTTGATGATTTCAAAAGCCGTCTACTACGCGCGCCAATGTACGTCCGTAGGATCTATTCACCTGTCGTTATAAAATTTCAAATGATCGTAGATCATATACCGGAAGTACCAACCACGCTTGAAGGCTGTCGTAACACGTATTTAAAAGTAGGAATGATGTTGGCAAGTTAAATGAAGTACACAATGATTATTTGTACATCATTACTATTCCTTCTAGCAGTTACAAACACGTTACCTACTGGGAAATCAATGTTGTGCTGGCAACGCTCGAGGCTAATGTCACGGCATAATAAAGTACGATTTTCTTTGCCGAACATTGTAACCCCAAGGGTTTGTATTGTATAATCGTCCTCAAGTTTGCTATGTTCCTCTATTCTTAGCATGATCAAAAGTTTTTCTTTTGACTACAGCAGCGACTCGAATGTTGGCCGTTTGATTTTTATCACGGCTTTAACATTATTTAGGCCAGCCTACGTCACGCAATGGAGAGATTGCATTCTTGGTAAGTTTACCGGTCTGTCTCTGCATATCGCGATTATTATCTCTTGCTGTTTTTTTTTATATGCGAGCGTGCATAATTTTCATAAGATACTGGGAATGATGTGGGGTCAAATGTAAAGTGCACGCATTCATGCACGAGATAATCGAGAAATTATTTAGATTTCAGATACAATATGTTGTCGCAAATGAAGAACACTCCCGCGGGAAAACTGGAAGGTAAACGTCCAAAGGAACTAATGTCGTCCTCCAGTCTTTCCGGGATGTCTCAGTTATCCAACAGCAGCGAAGAGGCCCTCGTGCCTTTTGTTAATGAGCCGCACAACACCGATAAGTCCGAGAGGTACCTGTCCTTAGTCTTAGTACATGTGCAAGAGTCTTTATTTATGTGAATGATGTTGATTTGGTAGAAAAGAAATGCGACAATTTGTGTATCAGAAAGACAGTGTCATGTATGTAATGCTCGTTCTCCTTTAAGGGATAACACTTATTCCTATTTTCTTATCCATTCTTGGCATTCCACATAGGTATAATAGTAAAGGAGAATCCTGACCGACATCCTTCTAGATGCAATCCTACAATACTTGAAGTATACAAGAACTTTATTAAATTTTGTTTTTACTTATCGTTAGCCACTAGGGCACGTATGTCAAAGTGATGTGTAATTATCGTAAAGTTAACAGCCGGGGACGTTTGACGAATAAGTAATTTCAGTTTTAAACTATTTTCCTATGGCGCAAACTATATCGTGAGGACAAAGGCTCTGTACAAAGTGACAGGTTTAACACGCGATTCTCTTTGCTGTCTTTTTATTCCTTCACGAGCATTCCTTTGCGTGTATCCTGGCACGAAGGCTTTCAAGACGCTAAAAGTAAATTGACCGCATTGAAAACTTCCAATTGATACATTTTAGATATCCCGGGATATGCTAGGGTCTCGTTTATGGTTAGTGTGCTTGCGCCGGTATCGGTCTTTCACGTTGTCATTTTCTGTCGATGGCCATTTATAAATATACTCTTTACACGACACACTTGGTTAGCTTTTCTTTTTTTTTCAGCACGGCAAAGGATAAAAGCCCGCCCGGAAACGAATGGATCTTGACTGGACCCAATGGGAACAAGGCATCTGTGTTACGTTTCAAGTAAGTTAAGTAAATTAATGCTATCAGATATACAGTAGCGCTTCTCAAAGTCGCTGCTCTAAATCGTAACTGTTCTAGCTCTTGAGGAATAAACAATGTATGCTTTTACTTGAATTTTTAGGTGTTCCGCTCTGGCTACTCCACCGGAAGAACCGCCAGCTAAACAGCTTCATATGACGTATAAAATATTTCAAACAGACACCAAACTCATAAACCTATTACTTCAGTCCCATGGATTTTCAGAAGTGAGTAATGTCTCTTTGGATTTTTGTCGTTGCACAAAATTACTGTATTAAAATATGGACTGCATGTGTGATATGAGAGTTATACAGGGTTAATCATACGAAACGCGGCAACTGAAGTTGGCCTCTCCGCTTACTTCTGTGGTAGAACCAATTGCAGTTTATGCATCCTTATTGAATGATACTGTGTGTCTGTGTATATATATATATATATATATATATATATATATATATATATTGAATTAATTATTATCCTGTGCTGAAAAAAAAACGGAGTCTGTATGCAGCATTACATGATCTTGGAGGAGGCCATGGATACGTGATATTTAGTCCTCCGTATTTAGACTTGTTTAGAATTAATCACGTTTCTTGAATCGACGATTAATCAGCCAAAGCCATTTATAGGTTTACATGGTAATGAAATCGGAGTTAACATTGAATAACGTGAAACGGCTATTCAGATATACGAGTCGGAATTATAAAGTGCCTTGTCGACTTACATCTGTCTTAACGAATGTTAATTCTGAGCTAGAAGTACTTAGTACGTCGTTGCGAATTAGCGGAAGCCGATGGGAATTATAATCACTTGAGAAACAGTGAAAGTCTTCGTATTCGCCAACGTCTAATGAAGGATTCGAATATTAATATTATCTTGAATATAATTGCACTGTTAGTACCTTAACTACCCATTGCACAATGTTAGTATCTGGTATTAAGGGATCATTATATTGATATTATATATCTGATTATAACCATATAACGCATTGTAAATATAACTCTGTGATAATAGCAAGGCTATCGTAGACAACAATCGCAGGGAGAGATGATTAATGTAAAAGCTTTATTGTCTGAGGACATAAATGCATAAGTATTTGTTGCGAGTTCATTACAGTCTAATGTAGACATACGTATATCCACTACATTTGTATAATTTTTTTGTTATTGCTTGCAACCATATATCTAGTAATGAGATACATAATGAAATTTTTTTTATAAATCCTACTTCAACGTATCCACGAACTTCGCCAACAACTTTATCTTAGACCTCTGACATATTGTATATGAGCTGCTTCAAAGCAGTAGTTGAGAAATTGACGATTTATATTAAATATAATAACTATACAGCTGATTTACATTCTATTCGAATTGCGAACGTTTACATATAAAAAGTGATAAGGCCCAGCCAAGGTGCAGTTAAGATCTGATTAATTTAGTAAGAACTTTAGAATTTATTATCGAATTTAATATATTCCTATGGCGTATTAGCACTGGCAATCTTGTTGACGCATTATTATTGATAATTAACATTGTATACTGCTTCAGCAGTGTTCGTGTTTCATTCAAAATTCTACATTTTGCACTTTCGAATGCCTACGTATATGAAATGTTTTCACTCTTCTATTTGGTAATCTCTAGTTCAATACTCGTATAATTGATAAACGAGGATTTAACTTCAAGTTATAACTATGTCCAACTTATATTGAACTATACGTACATTTTGTTTCCAATCCATTTTATCCGTGCTTATCCTCTTTTACTTATCACTGATTATAATCATCTTTCTCTTCCACAAAAGTACATGGTGAAAATTCTAATACTGATAATTTAACAGCCTATTAGAAAATGACAATGTCAATTTGAACAACAGCCAATCGTGTCATGGACGCGGCGTATTTGCACGGCTGCCCTGGCAGCATAATGATTAGCCTTGATACAATGCTATTGGATGCAGTTGCTCCAAAACCAATGTGACCCGGGACATAAGTCTACGTCCAAGTTCGCCCTCGCGAGTGTCGTCCGTAACATCCGTACACCTTCACAATCTAAACCCCAGTTTGCCAGGTTTCCAATACGACGAAGTTTCTTACAACTCTTGAACATATTCAGGACGGTCGTGGCCGAAACCTTGCTGGCTTCGTATATGTAGAAGCACGTCAAGTTCTGAATGAGACTGTTCTCATACTTGTCAGATTTGCGGGATGACTTTGATCTTATCGCAGAAACGTTCAATAATTTTTCCAAATGCCCATTCGTTAGGTCGTAACAGCTGTGAACGTGTAAGGCCGTTAGTTCTGGTGCAAGAGATAGGATTTTTGTAATAGTTAAGGCGCTGACGGTACGTCCAAGTTGAACTTTTTTAAGGTACTTCAGTGAAGGGGGATCAGGACCATCTGTCCAGATGACATTGGCACCATCTTTAGTTAGCGTTCTCAAATTGGGACAGCTATAAAAGATTTCCTTGAGATCCAAATCCAATGGGTTCTCACTCTGCATCATACGAAGATTCAGATCGTGAAGTTTTTGTCCATTGGTTCGTAGATATTCGTAGAAACCATCGAGCCATTCTTTCTGCGCAGGAATACCGTGCACGCTAAGGGATGTGACGTAGGGAAACAATTTAAGCGCTTCTGGAGGATGATGAGGTTCTGAGATGTGAAGCTTTTCAACTCGTGGACAAGCCTGAGCCAAGAGTTCTAAGCGTGCAGGCGTGGTTCGACAACTTCTTGCCTGAGTAAGGCTGAATGGTGTTTTAAAACTGATGACTCCTCTGTTCATGATTTCCACCACTCTTCCCATATGACTGTATTCGGCCAGGGATTCTAAACTGGGCACATGGACTAGGGCTAGAAGTACTCCTGCACTGGTTACACCCGTATTTGCTACGTTAAGTACTCTGAGTGTGTCACATAGGAAATTTCGACTCTCGTAATATTCTAACAACACGCCTTGCTTTTCATTCTTCTCAGTCTTGGAACTCTTGACTTTTAGCTTGGATAGTAGAGTCTTGAGTCGTAACCAACTTGTTGACTCTTGAGTGGTCAAAGGAGGAACCTTATCCCTGAGTTCTACCTGCAGTAATAATTGTTTTAACCCTGCATCTGTTACTTGTCTGGAGCAGGCCACGTCCAATATCACCAGCTTTGGACAAGCTTTCCCCACAACTTGAAGCACAGCATCGCTGGCTATATTGCGAAGCGTAAGGCTCAGAAGATTTTTAGTGCTCATCAATGCAGAGCGTAGCAGCTTACAATCCAATCTAAGCAGGGCAGAGCGAGCCAGCTCCAAATATTCTAATCCCACTCCTTCTGTTGCCAACAATTTTAATAATGAAGTCTGATGACTGCATCCATAATAACAGCATAAGTTCACTTTCAGTTGCTTTATGTCATGTCCAAGAAGGAGGGCTAGTAGATACAACGGAGCAGGGCCAGAGATGAGAGTTGATCCATCCGATGAAGGTCCGTATAACATCCTTGAAGTCTCTTCAATGACTTGAGAACGTAAACGTGCTGGTAGAGCATTGACATAGTATGGCCGGATAGTTTGCTTGGCAAATGCTAAAACTTGAGGAGCTGATGATTCTTGAGAAAGCACCTGTAATCGGCGACAAGTTCCATCAAGTTGTTGGCACACTCGTCCCAAACTAAGCACCTCTAAGGAGTTAGGCTGACGGTAGCCAGGCATCCTTTTCTCTTATTCATTCACTGTAAAATACAAAAGAGATTGACTTTATTCAATCATATCACTTTCACATTCAGCAAAATGAGTACAAACTTTTGAACAGGAATTACAGGTTTTCACAGTATGTTTCTTAACTCCCCAATATGGTTTGCCTCGATATTAAACACCCACAGCAATACGATTTTCTTATTACTACATAACCACACTGATCATACTGGCACGCTAAGTTACAAAGCAGCATAATATTAAGCTTACACTAAACAAATGCTGTCACACATTTCATCAAATATAAGTAATCTATTATCTGGTGTCCATGATTTTATAAAAAAAATCAAGTCACTATGAGAACCAGTTTGCCAATATAACAATGTGCAACTTCAATATAAAAGAGTTATTACAGTGTTGAATGAATGTAATAGATTCTATCTCTTCGACATAGGTTTTAGAGTGAAGTGTAAATATTAGACGAGTAGTGTTAATGCAAATTTTATTTCACATCATGTATGTACACTGATGCCTGTACATACAAACAATTATCAATTACTATACAAAAATTTCCACAACTCTAAAAACTTTCAAGGATTTTCTTGCCAACAATTTTTTATTTTCCATTCGCCTAATAAATGAACTGGCTGCTTGTATAACGTAGCATTGAAAATAATATAAGAAAAAATCATTGAAAAAATTCATTTTAAACTGTGATTTTACAAGCCTTACGTTAACCTATCTCGATTTTGCAAATGTTCATAAAACCAAACTACACCGCACAGCATTGTGCGTATACATATACGAGAGACGCATTAGCACGGCTCTGTTAATTGAGTCCCGCGTGTAAATAACTTCTCTGCCTAATAGAAATGATGTGTGGATAACCATGACGGAATGTATTACAGTTCTTATACTGTTTCAAATTATACGAGAGTATGACAGTTGTTTATACGCATGAGTTCTGTTACGTAAAGAGCCTACCTTCAACATCTTCACGGTCCAAAAGTCATTGTTTTAAAAAACGTAATAGAATACAAAAATTTCTTCCCAAGCTACGACCGTCATCGTCTTTCACTGAATGGTTCGACAGAGTAATAAAACTGCTAAAGCAGACGTAACGCGCACATGCGCTTTACGTGTCAGCTTCATTTCGTACCGATTAGAGATCTTAGAGTCTCTAGAGCCAGTAATGACGAATTAAATATCAACCGATTAAAGTTAACCTCAAGACTCATATAAATCTTCATATTTGCACGGATAAGATTTAATTTATGGTAATTGTTGGATTTTCCGGGTTTTTCGCGTAGCTTTGCAATGTCAAATACGTAGATAAATCATTTGCTTACAACCATTGACGGCTTTAACTCATTTTAGAAATTTATAGTCTGACTGATGTACTTTAAAAAAAATAACTCGTCCGTATCGGTTATGTAAAAATGTTGTCCATTTTCGCATATTTTTCACGTAAATTTTATTCAATGTATACTTTTCAGAAAAGCATGTATAAATTATTACATTCACATAGTAACGACACAGTGACACTCATATTGAATTTCTAAATCTTTTAAATAACCTGTATATGGACAGGATTTCTATGTACTTTTGTACAGTTAATATTTCGATACCTAAAACTCGTTTCATTGCGTTTGCGTCAATATCATTTTTGCAATTGCATTAAGTAGTTGAGTTTTATAAACAGTATATCGCTTTTTCGAAATTATATGCGTATGTTAACTCGCTATCTTATTAATATCGTATACCGTCAAAGTTAAACTTAAGGAAAGACTGTAATGACAATGCTGGTGTATTATCACGTATCGTTTTCTGGCAGTAGTTAAGTTCAACAATTAAAACAAAATGAAGGATAGTTATTTTCTAGCGAAATTATTTAAAAAGATGTCTTGAAAAATCCATGTAATATATTTGTTGTTAAGTATGCTATAATTTACAATGATAGAATAACAGAAATTTCAGATCCCATGCAAGGTTGTTTATATTTCATAGAAAATAGTTTACTGGCATCTCTCAAACTACTGGAAACAAATTAAGATAAAAAAATGTGATTCAATATTGTCACCACAATTTATATTTACAAACCGCAATAACAGATTCACAACGACTGATAACAAATTTATAAAACAGAATGAACGTTCCAATTCACATGCAATATTCATCGAACACGTGCACTGAAGTACAAAGTGGAAGGTACTATAATTTTCAAGAATTTTTTCCACTGATAATGTATCACGGGGAATGTCAATGTTAATCACAAGACGATTGCACAAGGACGCAATATTGAAACATGATATATTAGGCGTTTATCCGAAGTAAAATAGCATTTTGAATCCAGTTGACATTTGGTAGAGAAATTTCACAAAAATTATACAATTGGTCTTCGAGCTAGAAATAGTTGCTGGTTTCACATATTGGTCCCGTCATTATTTGCAATTCGCCACAGTTTTACGTTAAAGAAAAAGCCAAGCGTGTTAAGCGTTGTCTGTACCTTCAACAAGCAAGTTTCCTGCTGTTGTCTCCTGAGCAAGAGCTCGTGCTAGACTGCCGCCTCTCCGCTTCGAAATTGTAGACGTCTCGTGTTCAACTCGCGACCTCGCCGCTTGCCCACTACGCCATCAAGCTTCTCTCACTGTCTATGCAGACCCACGAGGTCTTAAAATACTATAGTTTATTTACTACGGCGTCAATACCCCAGCCGTCCAGTTATTTCGAGATTCTCTGTATCTGTGAAAGAGATTTTTTGACCGGTAGGCAGTAATAGAAATCGGGAAGTCATTTTTAATGACAACTGGATTATAATATATAGCTTGATAATAAATATGAAGTTTCCTTAATATATGTCTCACCCCCATTAATGAAATACATGTTTAAAAATACATAGTTTTTGATAGCTTTAAAGCTGTGGAGCGTGCATTGGACTGAAAATTTCCTACTTCCTTCTTATTATTATTCTGAAACTTTCATAGTCTCATGAAGGTTAAGGTGAGGCTGAACTGCCAGATTTTAGTTCAAGGCTACGCTGAGTTTTCCCAGTTGCATTTTATGATTGGTTATTATTTTCGGACATCTACGTAGAAGGGATTGCTTTACGTTTAAATAGATATAAATACTATATCAGCATTAAGCGCGCAGCGTGATCCTACAACCCTAGGTATCTATGCAGCTAAAGCCCTGATTCAAAACGTTGTCAGCTTGGTTGTTATCCTTGATTGGTAATGGAATATGTTACTCATGTACGCCAAGCAGTAATTCTTTTATTCTATTCGCACGCGTCCGTCTTTGCTTCTTTTCTCATGACTTCCTTTAATCGATCTAATAGAATTTAAGATAATGTCTCTTATTGATGAAAAAATGGTATTTCGCATAGAATTTCATGAGCGACCCAATTCGACAGAGTTTTCTTATAAACTCATTTCTTCTTAGTTAAAAAAAAAAACTGCTCACCCGCTACATGAATATCGTCCGTATTTTCATATTAAAGCCGTAAATATTTTCGTGGTGTAAATCCTGCTAAAAAGATATGTACATCCAGCCACAACTGTAATCGGTACTGGTCAGACAAGGTAACCATTAAAGTTAACGATGCAATGCAATTTTCTTCGAACGTCACAAGTTGCACCCAATTGCGGTTTTTGCGTCATTAATATTTCCGCACGCCTTTTCTCTGAGAGTCGCCCTGCGGAAGAATCAGACAGAACTCGCTACCGCATTGGATTTAACCGATAGTAATGTAAGGCATTATGCATGGCTGTGCTATAGCTTCGGTATTCGCGTCCCTGCACTGAGACTAAAAACAGTTATTCGAGACGTTGAAAAAAAATGATGTTGGCACCCACTCAACTGTGGGATCTCGCGCCACGTAACCTATTCTGAATATGTCTTTTTGTCGGTATGTTAATAATTTTATGCGGCAACTCCGAGGGTCGTCAGTTACCATGGTGGGGTTTCCGAGGGTCACCATCAGTCTTAAGGTCCGTGACTAAAAAGTCAACCGATCCCGAACTGCTTAAGTGACTATGTATACCATGGCCATATGTTTTTTATACCTTCCGCAAGCATACATTAGTTTCCGCATTGCGTTTCTGTCTGCGATGATGCCACTACTGTAGGCAGAAAAGTCTCTGACTGTCATTCGCATTAGCATCGTAATAACCAACTTTCAAGTTTTTTAACTCGTAGCTACAGACAATTTAAAACGTTAGAGATGAGATACCAAAGAATTAAATTACTCAATCTCAGAGCATTAAGTTAATAATATAAATGAGAATTTATTTTTATTTTACCGTTTTTCTGTCTACGCCCTGAAGAAATAATATGCTTAGCTTCTAACTTGATAAAGGGAAAGGTAGATACCTTTCGTACCGTCGTCAAAGGCCATGACGGTCGTTAAATATATTTTCACAGATAATATTCACAAATCCCCATCCTGGCGCTACGACTCCGATAAAATTATATTAGTATAGGAGGCTTGGCTATAGGAATGAGATATTTCACTGGATTGATTTTTCAGCATTTATCTAAACGTTATGCACGAACGTTTCTTTAAATATCACGTCTATTGAATATGAATATAAAACCAATCCGATCTTGCAAGACGTACAACGTGAGTCAGCATTTGAAAACTATCTACGACCGTAAACAGATAAGAGTTTGTTTATTTAAAATATAAAAATTCAATCCCTAATAAACCATTTTGTGAATCATTAGGAACAATCTGTACTGCTAAGATATTTACATTCTTCTTCACTATCTCATTTCCCACATCATTCTTATTTTCAATGTTATCCCATCCTTCCTAAATACACCGTAGAAACGTAAGTATTCGCTCAATGGTAAATATTTAAAATAAACCACTATAGCTAAGCGCGTGGCGCATACCAACGCTCAGGACGCATAAAAACCTCGTTGATTCGACATAACTCGCGTTCGTGACGCAAGAACAAATCGATTAACCACCAAGATCGACTTTCATCGATAAATGAAGAGTCAATGTGCTCGACGTGTCTTCTGTCACGTATTCCTATAAAATCTCAACATCGCTCTTTGTATTCCATAACTATGATATTTTACATAGTTCCTGCCGATCCAAAGTCTACCGAATTCTGTTTACATGTCACAATGAAATTTCTAAGAGGATGAGTACATAAAGTATAACAATGTATTACAGTGAAAATATGATGACAATAATGACACTTCTGTTAGAAATAATTTACTAAACGTTATGTAAAATAATCGTTTCTATCTTTAAAGCCATTCACCCATGGTTTAAATTGCCTCTTGTTTTTCTCCACGTCCACTTGCTACTATGAGCAAGTAAATGCGAAACCGCACAATAATAGTTTATTGCTGTTCTTCCGAAATTGAATAGATTCTTTAACGTCCTGCACGTTACGATAGGCGACCTTGGGCGAAGGAAACTTCGCGACGCGTTACGTCGGACGAATCGCTGATCTGTCCGCCCAATGAAATTGCAATGAGGTTGATGTTTATTGGTGTAAATTAATATGCTCTACATTGTTCACTACAGCGTGCAGCAGATCAAATCTTATTATCCATCGAGTCTTGGTGCTGCGATCTTCGCTGTCCTCGACGAAGATTACAAATTTCTTAACAATAAGAAATGGGCATAATGCCTTGGCGATTTCTATGACAATAATTAAAGGATCGTTTTATATTTATGGGCCGTGAAGGGCGTTCTTCTCGGTTGTAAAAGTCTCATTGCTTTTTATACAATGACACTTACTCGCGCGGCATACTCGAGTGAGTACACGTCCATTGTAACTTATGGAGATTTTCGCACAGAAATGGCGTACGTTTTAAGGTCGTACGATACGTATACGTACATGGAACGTTCATGAAAATTGTAAGTATATTTTCGCAGGGGACGCTGTCAACCAGTGACGTATGAAGGTCGTTACAATTTCCATTTTCAGAAAAGCGTCTCTCTGGAGATTTGTTGAACGAACGTAGCTTAGGGTATGTTACGCGCGTATAGTTAAACTTTGCAATAATTAGTGACTGCATTGTCAGTAGGTTATGCCACACGATTCAATTAAGAAATAATTACTGTACCTGTCCATACGATAGGTAAAGGTTTATTGTATAGGCCAACGCAGCTATTATCATAGAATTATAATTTATAAGAAGCACCTTCGCGAATGGCGATCGACATAACGATTACGCGCAACTGTTCGAATAGCACGTGACTCATGTATGTACTGTGAGAAACTCGTCTCGACAGTAGATCTGTTTTGATAAATCTCTCTACAAATAAGGAGTATTGAATATAAAATGATGTATATCATCGAATTTCTATTTACCATAGATTATATTAATGTTCTATAATCATGGCTGTACGCGTGTATACAGCGTGTATGTCAGATTGGTTTAAATTGTGCTATGTAATTTTTTAAATTTAATTGCACATTGGGGTGGGGGAGGGGGCACATACTTGAATCTTACATCTGGCGATCACGAGTCGATCGTTTCGCTTATACTTAATGAAATTAATTGAGAATATTAAAAAAAGATTGGTGCCTAATTTAATACAGCGTACAACGTGGCTGATCCTGAATTCGTATTATTGGGTGGTTCATTATGTTTCCTTGCTGCTTTTTGTAATCTCTTTTCGTTTTTCATTCATTTTCAATGTCTTTCGTTTTTCATCAACTTACAATGTTGACTTGCTTGAGTTTCTACTAAGGGCGAAGGCTGAGAACATCGTCAGAGGCGTCATTTATATTGACAGTCAATCCGGATCGTGGTGATAAATGGTAATCATAAAGGATGCTGTTAACGTGCTGAAAGTGTGAGAAATATTATTGTTAATTGATCGGTCTCTGAATCCGCTTCGTGATATGTCGGCTAATTACATAAGAATTCAATTATTTCTTTGGATCATTCCACGCGTCAGACATTGAAAAAAAAGTAATAATTAAGATAAGAAATTTTATCCCAAGTCTATTGATCGAAACTTATTTGAATTTCTATTTAAAATTGTTTCGCGGGACAATTCTTGACTTTGGATACAGTGAGTTCTTTTACATTAGACTTTCGCGTTAATAAATACGGCCAAACCCGTTTACCACGAAACATCGCATCCGAATCAATTTTATATCCGAGTGTACTCTGAAAAATCATGTAGCGTGATGCTCCTCCTTAAGTAATCTATATTATCTGTAACTTTTATTACAATAACGCTCGTATTCTTTACCGAAAGAAGATAATATGAAGTGTGAAGAGAACCAAATCAATTAACAGTCTGCGTGCGCGAATACAATTCTCTTGGAAATCTCCCCGCCCATCCCCCCGACAAGGTCAGCAATGTTCTACTCTATCTGTGGGAATGGTAATGCATTATGAATATCAAAACGTTTAATGTACTTGGAATTAATTTATTGATTCCCCGAAATGTTATTGTCGTATGAAAATTTACCTGAGATCTGGTTATCCCTTTATTTCTTATTCAAAAGTATATTCAGCATTACAGGTGCGACTGTAGGTACTGAAGTTTCACAAAAAATATACTTGAACTTACTGATCCGAACACATTCTCGTAATTTCTAATACAGGTTATACCTACAACTCTACAACGAGGATCATTACGACATGTCTGATTTTTATTACGTTCTTTTGCGCAGGTTCCGATGAACGAAACGGACTTCAATCTTCTGTGGATGGGTAATCATCCTAAACCGGACGTTCTCCGAAATCTGACGGCTTATCAGAAGGTGAATCATTTCCCGAGGTAAAGCGAACTTGACGTTGACTCTCTAAGAAGATTTCACATGTTCACATTTTTTTTAATAATATTCATAATACAATATATAATAAATTAGTATTGCTTGCATATCAAACAGACTTATAATTATGCAATTCTCCTACAGGTCTTACGAAATAACTCGAAAGGATCGCTTGTACAAAAATATCGAAGCGATGCAGAGGAGCAAAGGCGCGCGAAACTTGGATTTCATACCGCAAACGTTTCTTCTGCCCAGCGAATATAGGGAATTACTAACGGCCCACTTCAGGTATCGTGGGCCGTGGATTGTCAAACCAAAAGCCAGTTCTCGCGGTCGGGGTATATACATTGTTAACAGTGTGAGCATAACAATTTTTAGGTGTCGGTTTTAGTGAAACTTTATATTTCGAAAGTGTAATCTTCGATTGCGTGTTCAAGCTGTTAACTGGAAACTTATTTCATTATATAAGTCGACTAGCTTACCCATTGAACGTACTATAAATAAGATTTATTCTTTCTCTAATCGTCTTGACAAATGCGTGATGTGAATTGCGCGTGTATTAAAAAAAAAAATATGAAAATTTGTGACGTCTAACCGTGCCCATTTGTATTACAAATGTTGCAGCCGGAGAAGATTCTAACCGATGAATCCGTAATAGTTGCGCAGTACATAAATAATCCACTACTCGTCGATGGGCACAAGTGCGACTTACGTCTTTACGTGGCTGTTACTAATTATGATCCTCTTTTAATATATCTCTACGAGGAGGGTCTGGTTAGATTTGCTACAGTCAAGTACGATGGTGGAAATCAGTATGTTTGGAATCCTTGTATGCACCTGTGCAATTACAGTATCAATAAGTTCCACGTTGACTATATTAAGTTAGTATACACGTTTTATGATGAATCTTGATAACCTTCTTGTCTAGTCGATAAAAAAAATATTCTTATAGAAGCGAAGATCCGGATGCTGAAGATGTTGGACATAAATGGACGCTGTCGGCACTGCTTAGGCATTTGCGTTCAACCGGTCAGGATACCGAATCGTTAATGCAACGAATAGAGGACGTTATTATAAAATCAATTCTTGCCACTGCTTCCGGTATCGTTAGCGGTGTCAAGCAATTCGTGAAGCACTCAGATACGTGTTTTGGTAATTATATATTTAATAATGATACTATATTTCATATGAATTTAAAATAACCTGTGTCCCTATTGTAGAACTGTTTGGTTTTGACATACTTATCGATGACACGTTAAAACCTTGGCTGCTGGAAGTCAATCTGACGCCATCACTCGGTTGTGATTCTCCATTGGATGTCAGATTAAAATCTGCCCTGATGGCAGATCTTCTCACCCTCGTAGGTATTCCTGCTGTCGATCCAATTTTAAGACCACAAACTACCCACACACGACTTGCCGTGAATCCTACTAAGAAAATGACTAGCGTAAGTACTTGAGTTGTTCAGGGATTACAGAGCATCGAAAGCAAGTATCAAAACTATCTTATAAGAATATAATATTTTTTGTTCAGTACAGAAGGGTGCATTCTGCCGAGACGTTATCACAAAAAAAGAAAATTGCAAAAAGCAATATGAATAAATCAGGTATCAGTTCGGAGCAACAAAGGATCGTTGCATCTGCGAGAGCTCAATTTGAACGTAGAGGAGGATTCGTACGCATTTTTCCTAGTCCAAAGTCCTGGGAGATGTATTCTCAGTACTTAGGTGAGTGAGTGTATTTTGATATTAGTGCAAGTCGTTCAACAGAATTCAATTATTTTCTAAATCAATTATATCGGCGTTGTGTAATGTATTTTTTTTCTTCTAGATCCCTCCACGGGAATACCGGTAGTGACTGATCCTCTGGGACCAGGAAGAGTACCACAGCAAGTTAATACAAATCATAATTTAATGCTGCACGAGCAACTGTTTCCTGCTGCTAGTCGCACCACTGGTTTCATAATTCCAGAAGTGACATTGGATAGGCTATCTAGGTAAAGATTTGTCTGTGATTTCAGTCGTTCGCTATAATCGATTTGAGTGTTATAATCAATTGAAGGCGATGTCTCCAAGGACTTTCACAGAATTTAATGATTTATGAGATGTGTCCCTTAACAGATATGAAAGGTATGAGAGAGCATTAGTGAAAGGACATAAACAAAGTTTGGACCGCGGTGATAGTAAAGAGAATATGGATGTAGATACGCACAAACACAAGGCTCAAGTGATGCAATTAATGCAAGACGGAAATAAACTTAGGTATTTCGTAATACCGTAACATTGTTGTACCTGCAATTTATGCTAATTGATTTCCAGTAAATGATAACAATCTTTATAGTCCTGGCGAAGCTAGAAAGGCCTTTGGATTATATTTGGGATACACCCTACGTAAGATATCACAACCCAATGCTGATCCAGCCTGTTGTGATCTTGTGATGAAATTCCTCCAACAATCAGCCAGTAATTTGAGAACACCATTCTTGTTCACTGTAAGTCAGAATATTTGATTTTATTATCATCAAAACACAAATCATTTACTTCTCTCAAAGCAATACTTTTTTTACAGCTTCCCAGTAGTAAATTGGGTGACAAGGATAGGGCCGCTATAACTGCGAAACAGTTATCCGATTTTTTACATCTGTACAATAGGGAAACGGACTTGTACGCAGACACCGTCGATCGGCCTCGTACTGTTCCTAATAGACTTTTTCAAAAATTTCTTGCTTCAGCAAGGTAAGTTTATCGTTACTTTAACTGCTATTTGTTCTCGTACCACTTTCACTGTATCAGCGCCTCGAAGCATGAGTGCGAACTGCAAGGACTATTTTTAATTATAAAAATTATTCTTAGAAATTGTAATTTCTTTCGCTTACGTGACTATAATCGTATTAATTGCGGTGCAGCGAGGAGGATCTGGACGACGTACTAATCCTACAAACGCGGCTATATAATTGCGCTCATAGCTTCTTGGGTAGAAGTGGTTTTGCCGGTAGCCTACGTGGACCTAATCTCTTGGGCTCGTTACCGCACATCACATCACGAGTACATTCTAATGCAGCTACATCCGAACAGTGCAAATGTAACCACCTCAATAACCGAACGAGCAAAGCCCCGCGCACATAGTTTCGCCACATTCGTGTTCAATTTTTCGTGATTACCCCTTATTATCGTTGAACGAGTCACATCCTTATGAGTGAGAAGAGAGGGGAACGTTCTTAAAATTTTCCAATTATATCAGCGGCCAATTAGAAAAGGGAAAGAAATATCCAGATAAAATGAAGGGTATTTATGCGAAATACTTTAGTACGTAATATTTTTTAGAAACTTTAAGTCTCCAGATACGTTTCAAGAACGTCATTGCTGTTGCCAATGTAAAATCAGGTATAATCGATTGAAAATTAACTGCGTTTACTCATAATTACGATCTTTGAAAATAGAGTCAGAGTCATTACCTTGACCTATCTTATTATTGCACTCGGCATCAATCCATTGGGAGCAGCTCAACGTTTAACGTGCTGAGGTAATATCTTAATTCCATAAGCTAGTCTTCGCAATCGTCGATACTATAGGTAATGTTACAATATTAGCGAAATCTTTAAAACAGATTAAAAGAATTTTATAGTTACATATGGGAATGGCCAATAAGATTTTTCGGATGTCTTAAAGGACAGTGTGTGTGTTGTCTTCAAACGAAGACACCGATAATAAGTCAACCATAAAATTTTATTTAATGACTATTACTATTTCCTAGTTTATAACTTTTCCTATAAAATTTAAAACGAGCCAATCTAGTATAATACACGGGGTTCGCTGGTATATATAATAAAATCTGAAATATTTTTTAAATGATCCTCGAACCTGATACCGTTAAAGACATCTAAAGCTTAATGAAACTTAATTCTCACAAATATTATACGAATTTTCTCAGTAATTTTTCAACGTTTTCGCTTGGAGTTTATTACTCAATATTTCATATGCACCAGAATCATTCGTATTGCTGGTTGTTATACTTTACCGGCCTACAATAACTACAATCATTTATTCTCACTCAGCACAATGGTAGTGAAACCGTTGCAATTCATAACAGGTATTGCGACTCTTCGATATTTCCATAGACAACGTTCCTATTACAATATTTTTCTTCCAATCGAGCAAATACATTATGCTAACACCAATCAATCGATCAATCAATAATCGTTAATATCAGCTGCTTCGTTTTTGCTTCTACTCGCAGCAGAAGTAACAAGAATTCGCGACGTTAAGCAAATCAATTGATAATAAACTTACTTAATGTATTCGATCCATCTTTCTATAGAGATATTATCAATTAGGTGAGTTCAAAACTCACGAGAAGTGCGATACTTCATTGTCTCCTTCAAGTAGTTTTTAATTGCCAGATACTTTGTCGTAAACTGCAAGTGAACTTACAATAGTATTAATCCTATATTAATAGCACTTATTTAAACACGTTTTCGTTACGCGTGACCAGCTTAAGTAATTTATAGTGCGAACGAAATTAGTCGTAAGCTGACAAATCTTTTGTGGCTAAATACCACGATTGGCAGGTACCAATCCAATTGAAAAAAACAAGTTTTCATAAAATATCCATATCCATCCACACACATCCGTCTGTAATAATCGTGGGGTAAGGTTGTAATAAAAAAATATTTATATTGATAGATACGTATTAATCGGCTAGATTTGTTTAATTCAAAATTTAATCTCACCAATTCAATTTACAAAACTTATTGATCTTCTTCGTATACTGTGATATTTATAGCTGCTTGTAATTGTAGAGGCCAATTTTAATTCTTGATTCGTAATTAAACCAACCGTAGAAAGATGGTCGATTAATTTAGAAAAAGTTTTTCTGTATAATATCTTAACTTGCTGTATGAAATACCGTCGGGATCGACGCACAAACGTTAAATCGAAAATAGTGGCTAAATTAATTGTGCAAAAGTTTACGCAACAATAACACAAAAACGATTCAGCTTAAGCTAGCGTTGTTAATAAAGTTTAACGTAATTGTATAGTAAGTAACAATCACTAATATAAAAATTTTACAACGAAGATGTTCAAACTGCACATATAATTATTTATTACATCATTGATATATTTATATACATCTAGGTATCATATTATTATTCATAATTTTGTAATACTGTACTTAATGAACGATGTTATGCCTCTGCCTCGTTGGAGGAATCAATGCAATGCTTATATTTGGTTATCTGGCCATATTTATACGAACATATGTTCAACCCACAATAGAAATATGATTTTTATATTAATCGTTTATTATAACTGTCTTTTATAAATTAATGTTTTCAAAGCAATGAATTGCAATGTTTGTTATACAAGAGGTCATAATATCATCATATGGTACATACGATTAAACACCTTTATTCGTATTTTAGATAGGCCTGCATAAATAAAGTTTTATAATTAGTTTCATAAGTCTATAACGCATCGACGTCTTTTCGACAATTTTAACGTAATTTGTATTCACTTATTTATTTTGAACTAGTCGATAAGACGGTATAGATCAAAATACGTCGCATTATGTCCATTCGCCGCCCCACTTCTGTTCCGTATGAATAGATTGAGTATGGTAAAGGTAAATGTTAAACGACGATCTAATGTTGAAGTAAAAAATGATTGATTCGCGGGAACAATGAAATTGCTATTTATATTTTGTTAATGTCATTTAAAAATCTTTAAGTTTTACAAGTTGACTAGGACAACGAAGGTGACGATTTGCGATATTGTGTATCAAGTTATTATTTATATTTCTTTATAACGCGTTGAAGTAATATATATTTTTTTTTTATTACGTGTCCGTAACACCCATTATAATCCTGCTAATTCGCGGAGTATTTATAATGAAATATATGCGATGTGTGCGTGCGACGTTTTACTTAATTTCACAGTGTAAGAGAATGAAGTTTCATTGTAGCAATTTTCGCTATTGAAAATTGTCAGTTCTAACAATTGTCAGTTGTTTCGTATTAATATTAAAGGATCTTCTTTTAGTTCCGCGTCTTTCTTACAGTATTGTTCGGGTCTGGCACTTTTATTAGCAAGAAATGAAAATGACAATTCGTATTGTAAGGGAAATAGCTCAGACCTTTACCAAGAGCGAATTATGTCCTAAACTGCCTTTTTATTGTAAACTTTATATAAGTATGTACGAATAATTAGGTCGATAGAATGATGCTTGGCTCGCAAGAAGTCTGCCCTAAGCAAAGGGGATGGCAACCCATGTAATTTTGATATATCCTGTTCGCTTAGGATTATTGTTCGTTTAGATATCTGATTGTATGAGGGTTCGCGTCACGGATAATTAAGGCATTCTTGACTATTACGTATTGCATTAATCGTTTGCCGCATGCCACATTGTATTATCTATATTTTCAGTGTCGCTTCGTGATTTTGGTGATTGTCGTATAGGGAGGAACGTTCGATGATGATATCCTAGCCATTAATCCTTTAGAGGGCCGCCGCAAATTCTTTTCATATCTGGGGTTACACCCCTTACATGTCAGACATCACTTTCAAGGCGTTATAACGTCTTCCGGCCCACTAGACGTTAATCGTTTTATGTGCTGTCAAAATTAGTCGAGATGGTTCTTTCTTATAAATAACTTATTTTCAAGGTGAACCACCGGAATTCCTTGTTAATTATTTTATGTTCGTGTTCAAAGAAATTATTTCGGAACGACGGTTATATAAAAAAAAAATAATAATCACCAAAGTCAAGTAAAGAAAAGTCGTGAAAGTAAATGAAGAATTAAAAATAACTGGGAAAATATCGATAATACCTCCGGTGTCGCGCTCGGATTGTGCGACACTCAGTTCTTACCTGTGATCAGAGAAATTTGCTAGTCAACTTATCATCTCTATCGTTATGATATGAATAACTAGACGGTAGTAGATTTTACGATATCTGCCACTTAATCTTTGGCAATCGACAGATCCCAGTACGCTGAGCTGAACTTGTTGAAATTTGGTCCTGATAAATCTGCTGAATTTTGACAACTGAATTACGCGTAACAATTTTTTGGTAATGACGCGTAATACATTTTTGAATTGCTATTACGGCATGAATGTGGATGATTTAATAATACAGGCATAAACTTTAAAGATGCAATTTTTACATGGTAACGAATAATTATGAAATTTTTGTTACCGTAAATCAGTTATAGAGAATATCTGTGAAACTATCGATATACAGTGAAATAAGCATTAATTATGTATGCCAATATCAAAGCATATTTTTCCCAATGTAAGGCAATGTCTTTAAATTGCAGATAATAAAAATAAAACAATGAAACATAATAGCCTATGTATTTTTTGTCATTACATCCTCATAACTAAATAGGACTTTCTTAGCTTAATTTACATGGATTTCGCTGTATCCTCATAATTTGAATTTTATAAATGTGCAAGGCTGAATGTGAATGACATATTACTTGAAAAAAAAATACATTGTTTATTATTCGTATTTAACATTTAATAAACAGTTATTTGTCATTAAGTATGTATAACAAAATGTTGATATACATTGTCTCTTTGTCATATGTTTGAAACACATAATGCCATAATATAAAATTATATAAACTTCGTGAGACAAGAACGAAACGTTTGTAAAATATTGACGCACATTTATGACGAATAGAGAATGAGTTTTAAAAGTAACCTAAATTAATTCTATCAAGATATACAGACTGATTAATAAGGAATTGTTGATACATCTAAGTTCAAAAATAAAGAATATTAATGAGCATCGTACATTTGAATTACGTTTCCATGACTTCCACGATTGCATCTGTTAAGCCAGCCTCCGCAGGAGTATCCATTGGGGTGATTTCTAGATTCTTTATAGCAGTGGAATATGTTTTTTTAAGCTTCTCATAAGTCCCAATTTCCTATAGAAAATTCAATGCTCAGTATATATATTATTCATTTATCGAGATAGGATTCTTACCTTTTTCAGAACAGATGGCCGCACCTTAGTAAAAGCAGCATTAACGTGTCTCATAGAAACTTCTACCGAATCTGGAGGACCTGTCATAGATTCACGCAAAGCTTCCACTCCTGCTTGTCTTACTAATGCAGCTAAATCAGCTCCTGTGTAACCTGCGCATTTATCATTATTTCCTATGTCTTCCAGGCTAACATCATTAGCCAGTTTGGGTTTCGTTCCATTCTACAAGATGTATAGAAATTAAGAGATTAAGGCAAATTTTTACTTCAATATATACATAACTAATAGTCGTGATACCTTTGTTAAAGCTCTGAGAATGTCAACACGATCTGAAGCTGTAGGTAATCCTACATAAAGGATCTTATCAAGGCGACCTGGCCTAAGAACCGCGGGATCTATAATATCCGGCCGGTTAGTGGCAGCCATCAGGAAGACACCTTTTCTTCCTTCAACACCATCCATTTCTGTTAGCATTTGATTGACAACTCGTGAAGTTGCACTCGTATCTCCCTCTGACCTCTTTGGACAAAGTGCGTCCAGCTCGTCAAAAAATATGACGCAAGGTGCTGAGTTTCTTGCACGCAAAAAACATTGGCGAACAGCTTTTTCACTCTCTCCAACATACTAAAAATTTTAATATTATTCGAATTTTCCGATTACACAAGGCACTTTTACCATAAATAAAACTACTGACCATATTGAGCAGCTCGGGACCTTTGACAGAGATAAAATTTATTCCAGCCTCGTTGGCAATTGCTTTTGCCAGCAAAGTCTTGCCGCATCCAGGTGGACCGTATAAAAGTACCCCTGTTGGTGTAGTTAACCCCAGTGCTGCAAAATGTTCGGAATGTCTTACGGGAGCTAATATCGTCATTTGTAATTCTAGACGTATATCACGGAGGGAACCAACATCATTCCACGTAACGTCTGGTACTGTAGCAAATCCTTCTCTTTTTGCTGATGGTTGTACAAGATGAAGAGCATCTTCGAAATCCTTGTGATTAATGAAAAGATTCGCCAAATGTTTTGGCGACAGTGGTGGTTCATTACGAAGCCATGTTAACAAACCAGAAAGCTCATCCACTGGTGTATCTATTGAAGCGTTATCTGCTTTCACAGAGTTGCTCTCTACCTTCGCTTTTACACTATGATCTACCACGTCATTGTCGTTATCGACAGTTATATGAGACTGACCAGACGTCGACGGTATTGGACTTGCATGAGTACAGATAATTTCATTTTCTATATCTTCTACGTTTCCTTTGTCATTTATTACAGCAGTTTCTTCTACTTCAATTGATGTTTCGTCTTCCGTATCTTTTTTTTGTAAGTCCTCGAAAATTCTACTTATGACAATTATAGCTGCCTCTCGAATTAGTGAAACTAAGTCAGCACCGACAAATCCTGGTGTAAGCTCAGATATTTGTGCCAAATTAACGTCTTCTGCGAGAGCCAATGTCTTTGTGTGCAATTTTAAAATTTCAATCCGGGAGTTACGATCTGGAATACCCAGAGAAACTTCTCGATCGAAGCGGCCAGCGCGACGTAGAGCAGGATCTAAGGAGTCTGGACTATTTGTTGCTCCAACAACTAACACTCTATCACCGTTTTCTTTTAAACTCAATTCTGAAATTAATTAACCGTATAAATCTTACTACAAACTGTGATAATTAAAATGAACTTACCATCCATGCAAGATAGGAGTTGCGCAACAATTCGTCTTTCCATTTCTCTCTGGGCATTTGCTCTGTGTGGAGCTAGTGCATCAATCTCATCAAGAAAAAGTACACAGGGGGCAATAGCTATTGCTTGATCAAAAAGTTCTCTGATGCGTGCTTCGCTTTCACCCGACATACCCGCCACAAGTTCAGGACCAGCAACTTTCAGTAACGGAATTTCCAATTCCTTAATAAAAAATATGTAAAATAATGTCTTACAAGTTGATTATGTAAAGGATATTTAAGAGAAAAAAATCTAACCCCAGCAATTGCATAGCCTAATAATGTTTTTCCACATCCTGGTGGTCCATGAAGTAAAAATCCTCTTGGAGATGATATACCAAGTTGCTTAAATACTTCTGGATGCTTTAGGTGTATTAGAAGTTTGCAGATAGTTTCTAGGACTTTTGCACAACCGGCGATATTTTCAAATTTAATGTTTGCCTCGGTTATAGGAACCTCGCGTTTTCTCTTTTTTATGGAAAATTGTGCGCTATCTTCATCATCCACTCGTAGCCTCTTCTTGATTTGCTTCTCTAGAGGTGGTGTTGTTGGCGGTGGTAGTGGAAATGTCGTTACTTCCTTCACAGACTACACAGTGGTGAAAAAAATTATTAAACATTTCATGGCTGCACTGTGAATTCAATAAGTTACATATACAAAACTTTCTGCATGATTAATACTAATACTATTTGTATCAAAATTAGTGTTTCTTATAATGTCATAAATAAAATTAATATATTTGCTTGCTTTTTTCTGGAATTCATTTGATAACATCGGTAGCTCCCATGGTTTCTTTGAAGCAACATGCTCTGTATCACTTGGATCATCATCACCACTGATGTCCACAACTTCTCTGTCCCAAGAATTGCCATTAGGATTGCCCTTTTTATAAATTTTTACCATCTGATTGTTAAATCTAGTATCAATCCTGCGTGAACCTGGCTAAAATAGAATATAATGTAGTCACATATTATGAACTTTATGCACATATTATCTATATACAAAGAATATATGACCCTTATCAGATTATATATGATTCTAGATATCATAACTGCATATTGAATACCTCATAATCATCATTATCGTCATGATGTTCCATTGTAGTAGATTTCCTGTCATAATTTTTTGATATTTCATCGTACGCCCTTCGAATCATAACCCTAAGGGCTCCCTGGTTTCTCTTTTTATATTCGCGATATCTCTTTTGCAGGTAATTTGCTACTTCGTCTACTTCAATATATACCTTTTCCACGTTAGCAGTCAGATACTACAAATATATTTTATAAATATTTAATACAAAAATCTTGTGAAGAAATTACACTATTAATTTGTAGTTGCCGCCATAACAAATAGGCGCCACTTTTTATTATACGATGGCATAAACGTTGAGTGGTACAAAGCACGTGCAATAATGAAGTAAGCGTACGCCACTCTAGTAATCACACAAATCGTTACTTCATGAGACGCAATTATCTACAGAAAGGTAATTAGCATCCTCAATCAGCAAATTTTGTTTCTAACGAACGTAAAATCCATAATCTTACTTGATGTACTCTTGAAGCAATGAGAGGATCACAATGGGTCCTATTTGAAATTTCCTTAACTGTATTTGTGTCCAAAGATCCAGTATCGGCGGTATTCTCAGTACTTAAGCGTCGAAGAGGAATAATATCGACTGACGAATTAAGCTTTATCTTTTGCATGCTGATTATTTGTTACTGTACCATATTTTCTCTTTCTTATCCAATCGTCCCATACGAATTTTCTCACTTGAAATGTTTCACGTGTTGTTACATCGACTTCAATTTTCTTTACCAACATTACCGACTGAACTTACGTTAATAAACTTTGATTTCCCACAATACGATATTATTACTGTCATGTTTAAATATTACAATTTTACTTACAGATATTGACGTCAAGAAGATAAAATGTTGAGCGTTTTGAGATGCGCTTCGCTGCGCCAGAAAATTCCAACATGCATGAAAAGTGTTCTTATTAACTCTGTGAGGAACAGGAATCTACATATAAAAAAACCCAGGCCTAGGATAATAGATATCCTCAGGACTAAGGATAATATACCACCAAATTTTGATTTGATATACAGAACAAGTGCAGAAAAATTTTTGATCTTTGCTGATCACGCATCCACTATTATGCTAGTCTTTATGGTAACTCTCACGGTCTATGTAGTGTTCTTCATGGAAAATCTTGAGTTTCCTCTTGTGGATAACAATAGGGATTTTATAATTGTAAATCAAAAATATCAGCTAATATTTCCATTTTTAATAACTTACCCTTTACTTATTGCTGCGAAAGTTTTTTCTTACAAGTTCACAAAAAGAATTTATTTTGATGGCGATTCTACATATAAGGCAGTATTTAATGGTTTACTGCCTTTTCAAAAGAGAATTATGACTATTTCAAAAGGAACTGTTAGGAAGGCAAAACCATCTGAGATATTATCTTGGAGGCATTATCAGTTTCTAGTAAATGGTCAAAAAATCTATTTGGTTGAGAAGGATTTTATAAGTTCTGCTGAATTATATAATTTCTGTCCTGAGGCTGAATATTTTCTATAAGCATTTACATTTATTTGCACATTGTAGTATATGTTAGAAAATATGTATTATATATTGCAGTAAAAGAATGATTTGAGTATTAAGATCAAGATATTAATTCATGCAAATATGAATATTACCGAATTTCATGCTGTGTAGTTAATGTGCGTAGCTGATTACATTAGTACATATTTACTGATTGTTTTAGTTAAATTCGGAGCAAAGAATAAATTTTCTTTCCCAAAATCCATCTTATATCTTAGAGTAAAAGTACTCGATCACATTGGAATCTTCTATTACCTCAGTAGCCATTACGGTTACAAATTTTAGCTAATATGTGATACAATGTTTCCACTCTAGAGTACGCTCATCTATAAAAATCCTTCCTTCCTTTCCTTATGGTTGTATCCTCAATAGGGGACATGTGCCAGTAACTGGTCCTAATAATCAAGGATTGGAAGTTTTGACACTAGATGGCGATGTACCTTGCGAA
>JASANN010000310.1:700762-716198 GCA_031762395.1 Calameuta pygmaea | reverse complement strand
CCGATCAGATGGCGTTGCTGCTCGTGCTAACAGTCTATAGCACGGGAGTGCCGTGTCTCCAATAAGTGGTCTGTGGCCAGTATCCAACGTAACGTGAGACCTGTCAATAAGTTTTCTGCAATCGTCATTTGGTAAAGGGGTGGACGTACGGTCGATGTATTAGACAAACTCAGAACATATTGTGTATTTGTAAAATGTAATTGATCAAAGTTTATTACACATGGCACCTTTGAAGGACAAGTGGGTGCGGCGTTTCGTCATTACAGAGACGAAGCGGCATAAAAAAGGATTCACAATTTACAAAGTTACATCATTGGTATAAACATAAAATATTCTGTACTCATTTTATAGTTTATTGAATAGTCTACCATTACGTGAGTCTATATTATTGAGAACGCTTATATGATTCATGGATGATAATACTGGACATGTGTTTCTTTGATAAAACAAAAAAAATTTTAATTTTTATCATCTGTTTATTTTCAGTACTACTATATTACTATCGCTCCTATGGGAATTGTATAATTTACTTTACTTATCAGACAATAGTAGTTCTTCTATAAGTTGAAAAAGTGTTTAAACCAATCTTTATTTTAGTGTAATGCAATATATAGCATTAAACTTTTATGTCATGCAAGTATTATTACTTTTACAGATGTACTTAAAACCATCATTGGAAGCTATATCAAGAGTTTCAGTTTGGAAACGTTATAGTGACTTCAGAAAGCTTCATTCGGAACTCAAGGTTATCTATACATCTCTTACTATTAAAGAACCATTTCCACAATTTGCTAGGCCACGTTACTTTGGACGTTTTGAAGCAGAGGTCATAGAGGAAAGACGGTTGTGTGCTCTACAATTTCTTGAATTCATAGCAAGGCATACTCCATTATTCAAGAGCGAAGTGTTTGTCAAATTTTTTGATAATGATATAAATGTCTGTCTAACTGACTGTTCTCTGTCAGTGAGTTCAGATGCATCAGAGGATGATAGAAATGCCAATGTAACAGATACAGATTCATTAAATAATTCTACGTCTCTAAACGTAACCCAGAATGGGTTGAAAAATAGTCAAAGTATTTCCAATGATCTACCAAAGTTTGTTTACACAGAACAAATAAAGCCAATAGTATCAAAACGTATTTATCCGTCAAGCACAAAGGTCAGACCTGATCAGAATTATGGGAAATTGTCCTTGAAAAATGAAAGCATAGATAATTCACCCTTATACCAAGGACCAGAAACAGATCAAATTATATCCAAGGAGAATCTCAGCACACAAAGTCATAGTGAAAGTATTGCAGTCATGGACACAGGACAACTCACCAGTAATTGCACAATCACCAGTACAAGTATCGACGTCAAAGAATTTCTGCAGGATAAAGAAAGCCCCAAACCGACACATGTCATATCGTCCGTTTTAATACATGATGGTTCTGACCTTCTAGGTACACAAGAAGACTCTATGCAATATATTCTAATAGCTGCAGCTCACATGAGTGCAGCATTTCGACACGAGGCTATAGCTGAGTATGAGGAAGCTTTTACACAGTACAAACTGGGAATTTCAAATCTTCTCAATGGGGTACAGACCGATCCAAACGTGAACAGAAGGTCTACGATAAAAGATAAAATAACAAAGTATTTAGAGAGAGCTGAAAGACTGTATAACAGGCATCTTAACTGTAATATCTCGGTATCATGTAAGCCAATAACGGAATTGCAAAATTATAAGGTACTACGGGTCATTGGGTCGGTAATGCTCGTGCGAGATACAATGCGTGAATGCAATAGAATGATAAAAACAGTGGAAAAACCAGCTGGACGTAAAGAAGATATAAGTAATTATATTTTACGTGGCAAAGTACCTCACATGGTACAGCTTTACGCCTGCGTACAGACAGAAACAACTGTGTTCTTGGTACTAGACTATGTAGGTGGAGGAAAACTGTGGGAACATGTAAAAACGCAGTACAAATTTGCTGAGAATAAGATAAGCTCTTATAAGAAGAGCCACACAAGATCTATTAGTTGTGATGCTGTAATTCAACCTGATTATGAGAGTTTATTGGATTCTATTCATAAAAATAGATACGGAGAAAAACAAATTCCTGAGATTAAACACAGTATTTCAGACATTATTCAGCATGACGATGTATCTGAATCTCAGGAGAATCTTGAGACATCACCTGAAGAATCTTTGAGAAGATTGGAAGAGGAATTTGGAGCAAATTCAAAGTATAATAGGGATTTGCCTACTACAGACTTGTTAGAAAAAGCACAAAAATTACTTCAATCTGTTGATGCAACGTTGAAGAAAAGTAATTCCATTGCTTCTCGTTTAAATGAATCGGAGCAGCTGCTACATCCATATCATCATAGTGACTCTACACTTGAAAAGGATTCTCTCAAGGAGGTTGTGGAAATTGATATTCACATTCAAGAATCAGAACAGGATTTTGTCAATTATGAGGATAACTCTGCAAAACTGATGAAGCCGTTGAGTGACAATGAAAATACAGAAGAAAGTTATGATGTGAGTGAATTATCAACAAGTGAAAGCTGTACTGACCTCAGCTTAAGTAAGGACAAAGTCTCTAGTATACTGGAGGGGACATCGAACATGGAATTCTCCCATTTAGAATATGATCTATCAAAAAAGACGAAAAGTACCAATGGCATCGTGGAATCTAATCAATTTATCAGAATGAATGGAGGCAGTCAGTACGTAGATGAATTACAGTTACATACAGGTGATGACAGTGGAGTGGAAATGGAACAGGAACTGTGGAAAGTACCAGAAACAGTTATCAGGCAGTGGGCAGCCGAAATACTTTCAGCACTGGAGTCTCTTCATCAGCAGGATGTTATAGTAGCTGACTTGAGACCAGATAATATTTTACTGGATGATAACGGGCAAGTGGTGATGACGTACATCGTGCCACGACGTGATGCCGAATTACCACGATCTAGGAAGTCATATATGTCACCGGAACTGTCTATGTTTTTACCAGCAATTCCAGCTACATCGGCTGCTGATATCTGGAGCTTTGGTGTTATTCTATATGAATTATTCACTGGGATTGTATGTACTGATAACGTTTACTTTTAAGATTTACTTGTATAATAATTCTTTTATTTTTCCCTAGCAATTTCAGTGGAGACATCCTGGACCATTTCATTCACATTCCATTGTCAGTATTCCAGATGGAATATCACAGACTGCTAAATCCTTATTATTTAGTGTGAGTTTTTAAAAGAACCAATTGTTGATAATATTCTTTGATCTGTTAATAAGGCATAATTTTGAAGTTAACACAAAAATTATTTCAGATCCTAAAATATGAGCCGAATGATCGACTGACGATTCCTGAAATCAAACAGCATCCATTCTTCGAACAAATCGACTGGGAAAATCTACTGAATCCTTAAAAGAATTTCAAAACTAGAATGGCATATAGGGAACATATAGTATATAGTTCAAGTCGCGACTTACTTCTATATAATGATTATATTTAATAATTTATTTTTTCGATATCTACTATTCTAATGAGTATTATTAGTACGTTTAATTATTACACGTTAATTATAAATAAGGCTGCTGTTCAGCTAAGACTATGCGTGTAAATACACTTTTGTAAAATTTTCTTCGAATTAAAATATTCGATACAGTTAAACGCAGATGATCCGTCTTCCTTGCCATATAAGGAAGACGGCTGATTCAATAATTGTATAAATTAATCGAAAATGCTAATGAAAATGGTTTTTATAAGTTTTCCTTGGTTCTGACGTTACTGTTTTGCGAATTTATGCACTCATAGAACGGCTGAACAACAATCTTAATAGTTAAATAGAGGACAACCAATGTCAATGTAAATGATTGTAAAAATTGTATAGACAATTCACCATAATAAACTGGTGACAATCAACTTTTTACAGTTTAAAAAATGTCCTAAATCGGTTTGAAAATAACAATGATTATGGATATAATAAAATGTATATTTGTTATTTTTCTTATACAAAAATCAGATTATCAAATGCAGTAAGTAATCAACGTGATTTATTTCTCTCAGTTCTAGAAACCGTGGACATACCGTCAACGAATCTAGTAGTGAATAAAACATTAGCATTGTTAAACATACCATCTTTCAAAGATACAATTATAAATTGGGAATGTTTAAAGTGTCTTTTTAACATCGTCCCAATGTTTTCCGTGTGAGATAGATCCAAGGCGGCATCGACCTCATCCAAGATGTACAATGGCGCCGGTTTGAACAACAACATAGCCAATATCAAAGACAAAGCTACTAAAGATCTTTGCCCACCAGACAATTCGCCTAAGGATTCCTTCCAGACGCCTGAGAAACCAATTTTCACTTCCAAACCGTCGGAAACCGTTTGGTTTTCTGGTGGTTGTAATTTCGCATTGGCACCAGGTAATAAACTACTGAAGATCGAACCAAAGTCTTTGTTTACCTGAAAAAAAATTTTAATTATAATAATCCTTGGAAATTTGTAAACATTAGAAAATATCTTGTTACCTGCTCCCAGGCTTCTAACAACGTCTGCTTCTTCTTCTCGTCCAAATAATTAATTGTTTCCAGTATCTTACGCTTGTCGTTCTCAACAATTCCTTTCTTTTTCAACAATTCATTGTACTGCTCTTCTTCTTTGTTGAGAAGATTCATGGCGCGAGTGTTGACGTTTCTACTAAGCTTCTCACGAATGGATTCCAGCTGCTGTAACTTCTGTCCCATTTCTTCTGGATTGTTCACCTTGAAATCGTACATTCCACCTTAAGCAAAGAAATTCGAAGTGAAAACAAGGAAAATACTGTACTTAGAATGATTTAAAGATCCAAATACCTGCTTGACCAAAATATGCTTTATCCTGTTCGATCCACTCATATTTCTTTATCAATTCTGATACTTTGTGTTTGCATTCTTTTGCGTTATTCTTTATAGCTGTGATCTCATGATTTAATTTCTTAATATCCAATGATAATTCTTCACTTTGTTTAACAATGTCTTCTTTTCTGGCAATAAGCTTTTGTATGCCTTTGTTATGTTTGTTTATAGCATCTTTCTGCGCCTTTAAACTGGCTTGTATGTTTCTGACACCAGTTCCAGCTTCATCCAGATCCTTCTGATATTCTTCTGCTGTCTCTCGTAAGCCAGCTAACTTTTCCTCAGCCTTTTGTAGCTGCTCCTTTTCACTAGCAATTGTTTTTTGCAATTCTGTTATTTCTAGGTTCAATGTTTCTGACTCTTGCTCACGTTTCTGCCATTCCTTCCTACTCTGTTCAGCTTTTTGTTTGGCAGCTTTTAAATCACTTTCAGCCTTCTTCAATTGTTTCTCTCGTATACTAGCGGAATCTTTTAATTGATTTTCTAATTCCTTTACACGCTTTGTATTTTCTTTCTCTTGTTTAATAGCCTCTTGTATCTTAGCAGTTATTTCTGCAATAGTAGCTTTCAAAGTGTCAACCTAAAATGTAAAATATTTATAAAGAATAATTATTCTAAGATTCTTCAGGGCGTATTGATTACAAACCTCTTCTTTAATCTTGTGATGTGTAGTCTGTTGTAGTCTCTGTCGAACCATATCGACTTCATAGACTCGCATGTCAAGCCTTTGCTTAACAGAAGCAAAACGCTCAGCCGTCTTATGGATTTTTGCAATTTTAGATTCGATTTCTTTTAGTGTATGTTCTTTTTCACTAATCTCCTTCTCAGCTTCTTTTAACTCATCGAGTTTCAGTAGCATTGATCCAGTTTTTGATGCTGCACCACCAGAAAGTGTTCCAGCGGGGTCGAAGAGGTCGCCCTCGAGGGTGACACATTTTTTCATGATTTTGTCATGGAAAGCTACCTTCTTTGCAGTATCCATATCCTTGCACACGAGTATCTGGCCAAATATATAATTAACTGCTGGCCTTATCTCCTCGGGGAAGTGTATGAGGGATAGTGCTGATTGTACATTTTCAGGACCAACTAGTTTCTCGGCAAAATCAAGAGTTTGTGAATCTATTACTTTTCCGGTTACTTTGTTCAGGGGTATTATAGTGACGCGTTGCTGAAGTTGTCCTCGTTGAAGTAACTTCTTGCTTGTAGCCTCCGTATCAACTATCACATTATAAAGCTATAAAGAAAAATTTCGTAATTAATCATTTTAATAGAGTAAATAAGCTTGATTATATTATATAAAAAAAAATACCCTCCCGCCTGCTGCTATTTCTAATGCATAAGCTGCTGCCTTGTCCTTTATATTGAACAATTTACATACAACACCCTTGACAGAATTTTTTCTAAAATTTGGTTCGGGATCCTGATATTGGAATCTCAACTGAGGATACCGTGACTCGAACTGATCGATTCTATCCTGAAGATGCTGTATCTCTTTAGTCAAACGATGCTTTTGCTCTTGTAAAGCTTCCATAGATCCCTCCTCGTAGTTCATTTTTTTTACTTCATTCTCTAATTGTTTTAATTCTTTTTCCTTGTCTTCCAAATTTTTATTGTCTTTTTTGTATTCGTTCTCAGTACTCAACATGTCCTTTTGCTTTTTGTTGAGTTGTTCTTTACTGTGTTGTAACTTCATTTCACATTGTTTCATTTCAGTCTGGGCTTGTGTTGCGCTTTGTCTGGCGCTTATCAATTGTTGTTCTAATGTTGCATTCTCGCCACTGTCACTTTGAAGTAAGCCAGAAGTAATTTTCTGATAAGTTTCCTGCATGGCTATGACGGCATCGGAATCCTGCTTATCCAATTCCTTTAATTTCTTAAATAAACCTCCTACTTTATTTAATTCATTATCCTTCATGATTAGGATGTTCTCATCTTCGGAGATGTTTTTCTTAAGTTGTGCTATATTTTTTTCTTCGGCTTTTATGGCCTCTTTGTTACTATTTGCCTCTGCTGTCAACTTGTGTTCCCTTTTTTCAGCTGCTTTCAGTTCTTGTTCAAGATCTTCGAGCTTCCCTCCTTTTTCCTAGGGAGAGTATGAGAATAATGAGTTAAGAGATATAAACGCTTTGATATCTTTAAAGATTACTAACAGCATCTCTCTGTTTTGTTATTTCAACCAACTGTTCTTCGATAGTCTGGGTTTCATCCATAAAATCTTCTATACTCTTCTCCTTTGCTTCTATTTGAGCCTTCACAGCTTGAACACTTTCATCAGCCTTCTCACTGTTACGCAAAGTTGTTACATACTTCCAAGCAATATAAATTCTACGACAGTGTTCTAGTTCTCTTTCTATCCTTTGAAACTCCACATATTGTGATCTCTGCTCTTTCAATTTATCTAACTTAGGACCCAACTCTTCGGTCATGATCTGTGAACATGATATTGCATAAGTTTTTCAAAAAAAAAAAAAAGAAAAGAAACACTCGAGTAATTGATTGACATACATCATTGATTTCCTTCAATTTAATATCTTTTCTTTCAATAGTTTTAATCGCAGCTTGCTTTTTGGTCTCATACATTCTGGTACCAGCAGCCTCCTCGATCATGGACAAAATTTCAACAGGTTTCATATTTAAAACCTTTGTGATTCTTCCTTGCATTATTAAAAAGTGTGGATTATTCACATTAAGCTGAACTGAGAAGAACATATCTTGAACTCTTTTGTTTGGAACATTCGATCCATTAATCATATATTTGTTTTTGCCCCCGATAACAACTTGTCTTGTGACAGTAATTTCTTTAAAATGTTCGTATCCCATTGGTGAAGCATTGCGATCATGATTATCAAATGTTATAGTGACACTAGCTTTCTTTACACCAGCTTGTCCTGACTTGTATACAAGATCTTGCAGTGAAGTAGCACGGACCTGACAGAATATTCAATAAATACTATGTCCAACATCAAGTAAGACTATGTACAAGCATAAAAATAATTGCTAATAATTTACCAACATTATAAATCATACCTGACCCAGATTTGTAATACCCAAAACGAAACAAATAGCATCTAAAATATTGGATTTGCCGCTTCCATTGAATCCAGTGATAGCATTAAACTCATTATCGAAACCATTGATCTCAATCCGTTTTGCATATGATTTAAATCCGTCCAACACCATGGACTTTATGTACATCTTGTGAATTATTTATCTCTTGTTTCTGTGCAAAAGTAATCACCTTAAAAATGGAAATGCACAAATTATACTGTGACAGTTGTCTTTTTCAGCCGGTTACATTCAAAATACACAAGTCAAGGATTCGAAGGCGTTCTTAAAGTTGTGTTCTCATTGAAGCGACAGGAACAAACTTGATTATCCATTCAGAACGCAGAACAAACTTGGACAGGAATGTTAGAAGCAATCACGTCACGTACAATTTCCCGCTAAAAATCTTCCGCTCTCACGTAGATGTACGTAGGCGAAAGATATAAAAATTTGTGACTTGTTGAATTATTTGTTATAAAGTACTCTACGATTATGGAAGGTTTCGACGATCCAGGAATATTTTTCTCGGATAATTTTGCTGCACAAGAACCACGTGAGAATCAACTGAATCTACAGGGTTTCAAGAAGAAATTCAAAGAATTCATTAGACAATTTCATGAGGGAAATTTTAATTATAAATATCGGTAATTTTATTAGTATTATAGTTAATTATTAAAATAATGTTTATTAGACTAGTACTGTCTTAGTTTCTTGAATTGGAATCTTTATGATTTTTTAGAGACACTTTGAAGCGGAACTACAATCTTCGCATGTACTACATTGATATTAATTTAGAAGATCTTGGAGCATATGATGAATCTCTTGCTGAGAAAGTTTATAAACAACCAACAGAGTATTTGCCAATATTTGAAGAAGCTGTAAGAGAAGTTGCAGATGAACTCACAGCACCACGTCCCGAGGGTGAAGAAAAAATTGAAGACATTCAGATACTTATATCCTCTGATGGAAATCCAACTTCTCTAAGAGGCATGAAGGTAAGACTGATAAGATTATCATATTTTTGATTGAGCTGCAAATACTTTATTCTAATTGACCTAATCTCAATTTCAGCCTGATATTGTTTCAAAGTTAATAAAAATTCCTGGAATTGTTGTATCAGCTTCAGGAATCAGAGCTAAGGCAACAAAGATCGCGATACAATGCCGATCTTGTAGAGCTGTTCAAGTAAACATTAATATAAAACCAGGCCTGGAAGGATATATGTTACCAAGAAAATGTAATACGTATGTGTCTCTAACAGTGATCATTTAACTACTAAACTGGTATACAATGGTTAATCCAATATTCTATAAACAGAGTGCAAGCTGGACGACCAAAGTGTCCCTTGGATCCATTCTTTATCATGCCTGACAAGTGTCACTGCGTTGATTTCCAAGTCTTAAAACTTCAAGAACTACCTGATCACATCCCGCAAGGAGAAATGCCGCGCCACTTACAACTGTACTGTGATCGTTACTTATGTGAACGTGTCGTCCCTGGAAATAGAGTATTAATCCTAGGAATCTATTCTATCAAAAAAATAGCAAATACTGGTGGTAGAACAGGTGCCAGAGAAAAAGCCCTAGTGGGCGTTCGTGCACCTTATATTCGAGTTGTAGGAATATCAGTAGATGGCGAAAATACTGGTAGTGGTAAGTTAATAAACAAAATACTGTTTTTACCATTTCTTTAAACAGTTGGTGTACGAACGATGCATGTTCTAAACAGGAACCCATGCAGTAGTGACTGCAGAGGAGGAAGAAACATTCAGACGTTTAGCAGCTGATCCAAATTTATATGAAAGAATGTCAAACAGTATAGCACCAAGCATCTATGGTGCAACGGATATGAAAAAAGCTATTGCATGTCTGCTCTTTGGCGGGTCTCGAAAGAAAATGCCTGATGGTCTTTGTCGAAGAGGAGACATCAACCTCCTTATGCTGGGAGATCCTGGTACAGCCAAATCACAGTTATTAAAATTCGTCGAAAGAGTTGCGCCAGTAGCAGTCTATACATCCGGCAAAGGAAGTTCAGCTGCTGGCTTGACAGCATCCGTAACGCGTGATCCAGTTACAGTACGTTTTATTCTTATAATCGATTCTTCTTCTTGAATCCATGCAGCAGGTTTAACACTCCTAACTCAAAAGGCTCATTCATTTTAGAGAAACTTTGTTATGGAAGGAGGCGCGATGGTATTGGCCGATGGCGGAGTGGTCTGCATCGATGAGTTCGACAAGATGAAAGAGGATGATCGTGTAGCTATTCACGAAGCCATGGAACAGCAAACAATCTCGATAGCAAAAGCGGGTATCACTACAACGCTAAATACACGCTGCTCTGTTCTTGCTGCTGCCAATTCCATTTTTGGTCGATGGGACGATATGAAGGGCGCAGAGAACATCGACTTCATGCCTACAATTTTATCTCGATTCGACATGATATTTGTTGTCAAGGACGAACACGAGCAAAACAAGGACATCACCCTGGCCAAGCATGTGATGAGTATCCATGCGAATGCAGGATCGCTAAATGAACAGACTTTAGACGGTGAACTGTCTCTGAGTCTTATAAAGAAATATATTCACTATTGTCGAACGTGAGTAAATCTTTTTTTAAATCTTTATTCTGTGTAATACAGTGTAATCTATTCTGAACTTATAGGCGCTGTGGTCCAAGACTAAGTAAGGAAGCTGGAGAAAAGCTACAAAATCGTTATGTTATGATGCGTGCGGGTACTCGCGAACATGAAAGAGACACTGAGAAGAGGCTATCCATTCCAATTACCGTTCGTCAATTAGAAGCTGTTATTCGAATTTCTGAATCTTTAGCTAAGATGAGATTACAGCCCTTTGCTACAGACACTCACGTTAACGAGGCTCTCAGACTTTTCCAAGTTTCTACATTAGATGCAGCTATGTCGGGTTCATTGGCTGGTGGGAATATATTCATGATAAACTTTCTAGCTTTCATTTTTTAAAACTATATATTATATTTAATTTCTTTTTCAATAGGAGCTGAAGGTTTTACCACGGAAGAGGATCACGAAATGCTGGCGCGGATTGAGAAGCAATTGAAACGTCGATTCGCTATTGGTTCTCAGGTTTCTGAATACAATATCGTTAACGATTTTGTCAAGCAAAAGTATCCAGAACGTGCTGTTTACAAGGTGATACATACGATGATTCGTCGAGGTCAGCTACAACATCGCATGCAGCGTAAAATGCTCTATAGACTTTCATGAAAGGTAGAAATAGCTTCAGTATTTGCATGATACGAGAAAGCTAGATGAGCTCTGTAGTGTAAGCTCGTAATGCAATTCTACCTGTGAGTGAAAATCATATGAAAACGAATAAAGATTTTTTTTAATCAAAGTCTAAATAGTTACGTGTAAGTTGCTTGGCTTTATCTCTTAATTTTTTATTTCAAGAATTTTATCTTCGTTGAAGAAATTCACACCGAATGATCTAGCGCATTCACTTTGCACCTGTGTCTCCTTTTCCTGTGAAAAAAAACAATTATTGGTTGTAATACAAAAAATACAGAAGTTATTACTTACATTCCATTCATCATAAACCGTGCATGTGGCGACGGAATCAGTATTCAAGTTCAACACGGAATTTCCCTCATCGCAGATAACCCTGAGCATTAGTACTCTCCTTAATTAACGCAAAGAGCATGCGAGTGAAGTACGTGTCGATGTAATTCAATTGAAGGCTTTGTAAAGAGAGCTTGAGGTATTTGTCCATGTCGTTCTCACTCACCTGTAATGATAGTCGCAATTACATCGGACCATGCTGTCTGAAAAAAACCACCCCCTTATATACTTTTCTTATGTTTTTCAAGTTTAATTGGTTTGGAAACTGTTCTTTATGTATTATAAAAATATGTCATGCTATAAATTTCAATTTTCAAATCTTTTCTATTTTTGGGCTGCACCCTTTGGTCCCGAAAAGCAACTGCCAACACAAATATAAGCATAGAGAAATACTTCTCTATTCATGAATGACCGTCAATTTATACTTTCGTGATCACGTTAAACTCGGCTACCATGGGATACGCATTATCGACGGAGAGGATGATCACAAAATCCTACTCCTAAACCCGCCGCTACGATTTAGCGCAATGTTTTTGGTATCGCCTAAAACCGTAGCGTTGTCCATCCCCCCTACTCATCTGTATCTCTGCCAACAGAATAAAGACTCTAGAAGACTGTGGGCGACCGTAGCCTAGTGGTGAGGGTAGTGGATTCACGACCGAAAGGTTCGGGATTCGCGCCCAGGATTCGGGTTCGGACCGTTGCGCGAGGTATGTCGCTGTCTAGCTTCCTGTGTGTGTATTATTATTGACTAAAAAACGTGGTCTCGCCTTTTCTTTGCAATCTATTGCATCCATTCTATGTATTATATCTAGATTTGTGCCTTATAATTACTGCATAAAATATTAGTCGGCGGACATATTTAATTATTTTATTTACAAATAAAGTTTCTTTTGCCGCAATTGGAGTGGAGTTCCTAGTCATTTTCGAAGTTAGAGTCTGGAGCCGACAATCGTGTCCTTACGTTGCCTTCTCGGGGGATCTTGATTTATCTCACGCTTTCTAGGATTTCATCGGGAGGTCAATTGCAGCTAAGTAGTGTCGTCTCCTGTCTCCTGTCTCTTGTCCATGTCCTCGTACCGGTGTGGTCTATTTTGTTAAACACGTGGGTCCGTCTTGACCCCCTTGGACTGAGGCGGTTTTTTTTCTTTTTCTTTCTCTTCTCTCGACTTTTCAGTGAGGGCTTGACGACTGCCTTCCTGAGATAGTAGATAATGATGCCTTAAAAAATAAAAAGAGAGTTAGGGATTCGCCGCCTCCGACACCTGATGAGCCATCTAGTCTACCTCCTTATAAAATATCTTCCTTACCTCCTTCCAACCATAGGGAGAGTATTTGGTCCCAGATCTCAAACCGTTACCCTAATAATGCCAAGGCGCCATTCATCTTCTACATCTGCAACAAAGATGCCGAAAAAAAAATTTGCGAGATACCACCCTTTCTCTGTTGCGAAGCGTCTAGCGAGTTTTCAGGGCTTACTATTTCTCTCTAGAAATGGTCTAGATAAGCTAATTGTATCCTTTGACTCTTTCTCAAACGCAAACAACTTCGTTGACTCTATACAGTCGTCTGGAAATGAGTGGTTGGCATACGTTCCTGATTTTAGAACCAGAAAGGTCGGTGTGATCAGAAACGTGGACCCTGAACTTCCCCTTGACTGTATCCGGGAGGGTATCGTGCCTTTGTCTGAGGACTCGAACTCCCAAGAGGTCATTAGAATTGAAAGAATTTTTCGAACCACTATACATACATCTGGGTCCAAGGTAAGGGTTCCTTGATCGGCCATTAAGGTGGTGTTTGCCGGCGACACCTTGCCGAAGAGCATTAACATCTGCCTAGTAGAATGCCCCATTGAAACTTTCATTCCTCCAGTGATCCGGTGCTTCTCCTGCCAACGGTTTGGTCACGTCTCTTCTAATTTCAGGAGTTCTCTAAGATGTGCCAATTGCGGCGAGGGCCATGCTGATAACGTATGTGGATCAACGTCTCAGTACTGCGTTAACTGCTCTGCATCTGGTCATCGTGCTGACTCTTTTAGATGTCCGTGCTTTACCCTACAAAAACAAGTCAGACGAGTTATGGCTGAAGAAGCTATTTCATACAAGGAGGCAGGATTTAAATGTGGAGTTACCTCAAGGCCATTCCTGGCTAGTACCCATAGTCTCACTGTTGTAGACGAGGCCTCTGAAAGTAATTCAGTCTCTTTATGTGACAATGATGGCGACTCCCAGTCCACTCAACCTCCTAAAAACCCTGTAGGCAACTTGAATCCTATTACCGCCGTCACTCTGTCTATGAGCCAAATTGGTAACCTCAAAGAATTAATTCACCGGGAGGTTATTAAAAAGGTAGGCCCCATAGTCAATCATATTGAGGAGGGAATGATTAGTCTGTTGAATGACGGATCAATTTGTGAAACCTCTATAAGGAACATGTGTTCTGAAGCATTAGAGATCTGACTTATGCTTCCTGGTCATATTTAAGTCTAGCGACTGACTGTGATTATCTCGTTATTTGTTTATATTATTGATTTCTATTAAAATTTGGTAATTCTTTCTTAGATATTTTATTCTGTATTGTTGAATGTTATCAGAATTTGTTAATTCTTTCTGAGTTATTTATTAATCTGTATTGTTGAACATTACTAGAATTTGGAAAGATTTATTGACTATTTATCCTTGTAAAGATAGCTGTTTTGTTTGGTCATATTTATTGGTTGTTGTTACGGTTTTCTTGGTGTGTTAACGATTTAGTCAAATTATTAAGTATCTCTCTTGAGATTCATAGCAATATTCACCTCTGATTTCCATTATGCCTCCAAAAGAAAACCTCAATATTATGCAGTGGAATGCTCGTAGTTTGAGGTCGTCATTGTCTGAACTGCAGATTCTTGCCAAGGATGCTCACGTTCTGTGTATCTCGGAGACTTGGTGGAAATCTGATCAACAAGACAAAATTAGGCACTTTAACACCATTAGGAAGGACAGAAATGATGGAAGAATCGGGGGCGGAGTAGCAATACTTATCAGGAATTCGATTCCGTTCCGTTCAATCGATGTTTCCTCTGCAAGAACTGGTGGAATTGAGGTGTGTGGTATTGAAATTTTACATGGTCCCATCTCAATTCCTCTAAGGATCTTTTCTGTATAAGACCTCCTGAGTGTTCCATGTCTCCATTGGCTTGGAAGTCCTTTCTAGATCCGCTAGGGCAAAACAACATATTATTATGTGGGGATTTCAACGCTCAAAGCCCTGCATGGGGAAGCTGTTATTCCAACTTAGCTGGCAATAATAGCCGCTCTTGACAATTTAGACCATTCTGTTATTAATAATGGTAGTGCTACGAAAATTACATACCCTGCTCGATCGGAAGTCCTGTGCGAGCCTTTACAGAGTGAAGACGTGTGTTGACAAACGCTCAGCGACAAGTCGGTCGTAGTAAATTGCGCCTCAAATATAATACAGGGCTATAATAACCCATACAGTTTCTGCATTCACAAGAATGCAAAATCACGGTAGTGATTCAGCAATGGCTTTTCATGATGAAATTCCACTGTCCCAAAGTTCTCCAAAAGTTTTTATATACACCGTTCAAAATACTAGCGAAATTAGTTATGCAGCTGTCGTTCAAAATCATCAGTTTCCGAAACGTGACCAAGGTTTACTTGTAGACTGTGTAGAAAAATTGGACCTGACCGATTATACGAGTGCTGTGGGTGAAATAGTAGGCAACAAGAACATTTTATATTCTACAAGAATTTCAAATAATAGAGTATGCCTGTACTTAGCGTTTAAAGAGCTGGTCAGTGAGTTGATTGACAACAAGTCATTCATACAAATAGGTGAGATCAAAGTGAACATTAGACCCTTAATAACCAAACAGCAGAGA
>JASANN010000310.1:678438-700662 GCA_031762395.1 Calameuta pygmaea | reverse complement strand
TGACCACCAAACGACCACCAATCGATTAGGTATGATAAAAAGTTAAAAAGTTAAAGTTGTCCGGCTAACTTCACTGAAGTCGAGTTCTGGAATCGTGGAAACAGGTCTTTATAATTAGAACGCAAGGAGGACCAACCTTGATAATTTCACGAGATAATAATGTATATTCAGTATGAGCCCCATAGCACAAAAGTCCGTCTCTGATTTTTAATATTTTTAAATGGTGACTATTTTTGTCTTCAATAATCTAAATAAAAAAATTTCGAACTTACATTTTCCACGAAATAAAAATTTCCTCCGAAAAATCGACGTAGCAAGTTCAGTAATAGTACAAATAACAAACATCACAGTATACAAATAGATTATGACGCTGTTGCTTATCTTTCTCTTGCGCCTTTACGATATAAATTTGGCCGCTTCCAATTGTATTATAAAGATGAAAGAATCAACCTTGATGTTCAATTTGAAATAAACGTTGAAACATTCATTTTTGAATTTGGCGCCTTTAATAATTAAGTCGACGTGCTCCTCATAATGTTTCTACAATTAGTTGAAAATTCTTAAAAATCATGAAAATTCCAAAAGGAACATGATATAGCACCGTAATGCAAAAAGTGCTTAATGATTTTATTGTTAACTATTAATGACACAAAGGCTTTAACGAAATCGTATGAAATTGCACAAAGATGGTGAACGGGTTCGTCTATCTACAAGTGGAACGCGTATAAACCTGTCACTCCTATCGCAGCGAGCCGTTATTTTGCCACTTTTTCCTTTGTTTCGCAAAAACTTTGTCAATTGTCGGCGAATACGTCTGGGATTTCATAAGAATCTAGAAGATTGTATCAGGTGTACAATACTTATTTGTGAATAATGCAGCCGGGAACAGAACGTAACGTGAACGGTTAATGATCAGAGGTTGCGGTGGTTGACAGATCAAGATACAAGTCAATTCTGCGCCGCAACATTGTGCAGATATTATTATGTACTGCGAAGTAGAAACACTTCAAGATCATCCAATTTCAACCATGTAAGTTAGAATTTTATATGCAATTTATAAGGAGAATATTTTCATCAGAAGAAGTAGGCGGAGCAATTAGTTAATGTATCAAAAATTTGAATGTCAGTGATGTTAAAGCTTACAGTTTTTTCACCTTTTTGCAGATTCATAGGGTGATTTGATTAGAATTATTAAATTTTACTATTGGTTGATTTTAAAGAATTGGGTATGATGTTTGATTACAGGAATAAATCTGTGGAAAACCTTTTGATGTCAAGTCATGAGGTGATTAACAGTATTAATTCATCGTCCTTGGCAAGTCAAGGCTCCTCAAGTAATTTGGGATATGGAGAATCCATGGAAAATATTCAAGAGGCTCCTGTTGGTGGTGGAGGTGAACATAATAGTCCTATGCCAAGTCCTAATTTATCTCCTCGGCCCAGCCCTAGACCTTACACTAAGCGGGACCATTCCAAGCTCCATGCCGAGGCTGCCAATCAATCTCATAAGGATTTGAGTCCTTTGAGTAAATCGGAGTATCAGCAGTCACAAGTATGCAACACCTTGCCCTTATTGTTATTATAAACTAGCTTGTCTAATGTCAGTCTCATAATAGTTACTTATTTGCATCCTCTTACTTTCAAAAATAGTTGAGCATCCAATTGAAAATGCATTATTACTATTATTCGTTGCTATTCCTTTATTTTCTGGAATGAAATATCAAGCACATAAATTGTTTTATTTAGAAAAAAATATTAAAATCCATATTAGCAGTATCAGTCATGTGAATCAGTTAAGTCTACAGTGCTGATAATGTTTTTGAAGATAACTTTATAGGCCATTTTAAAGGTGGTTAAGATAAGATTATATCATGATGTATTGTATTCTGTTGAATAGATATATAAATTTTATAAAATAACTCATCTCATGATGAATATTATAATAAAATTGTAAAGTATATATGTAAACTCTAAAGTATATGACAAACAGTAAATGTGATTTTTACCTTGATATGTAGTAAAAGCATAGTAAACTCATAAATTCGTGAAATCACTCAAACACTTGTGACACATACACAAAGGCCAGTGAAATGAAATACATGTCATTAAATCTTTGTTGTTCCCACAAACAAATCTAAAAACTGTAAAAATAGATAAGTCATGAAATGTAATAGCAGTGGGTTGTTAAGAAATATCCAAGGTCTAATCACTCTCGATCACCCAAACACGTGCAATCATACAGATGAATTTAGACAAGTTAGTATAACATTAAGCTAATTCTATGTACTAATATATCATTCATAATTTAATCATTGCCATCATAATATTATTCCACAATCTCATAATTATTTTAAATTTCTAGGAAGTTATCAATCGTTCTTCTGACTCGGCCGAACCAAGCAAAAATTCAACCAACGAAGGAAGAAAAGATGCAAGAGATCGCATTAAGAAAAAGACCTCCTGGTACAACGTTCTATATCCAAATTATAAATCCCGTTCTGAAAATTTCAAAAGAATATTCAAAAACGTACCACCCGATGAGCGACTAGTCGTGGGTTAGTTGATAATAGAAAAAAATTAGATGCAATTTCAATGTATGTTAAAAATTGCCAAATCTTTAAAAAAACTAATCTTTTCAGATTACTCTTGCGCCCTGCAACGTGAAATTCTAGTCCATGGAAGATTATACGTTTCCCAAAATTACGTGTGCTTCTATGCGAATATATTTAAATGGGAAACATCGGTTACGTTACGTTGGATGGATGTCACTGCTATTACCAAAGAAAAGACAGCACGGGTCATTAATAATGCAATTGCCATTTGTACAGAGACAGATAAATTTTTCCTCACTTCCTTTGGTGGAAGAGATAAGACTTACCTGATGCTATTTCGTGTCTGGCAAAATGCTCTGATTGGACAGGTAAAATATCTTTCCCTTTCATACCTTCATTTGTCCCTTCCTAAAATCTTCTTAAGCAGATTCAATTCTAGCAGAGTTTTCAGAAGTATTTTTGTACAAAAGATATACTCTTCTGATTCAGCCAATGAGTATGACCGAGATGTGGCAGCTAGTGCACACTTGTTATGGGGATGAGTTGGGACTGACTTCTGACGATGAGGATTATGTACCACCATTGCCGGCACCCGATGACGAGAAGCTTTCTACGCGTTTATCTATGGAATCATTTTCCGAGGTATTTATACAACGATGAACTCATTACTATAGATAAAAGTAGTCATCGTTTAGACTTGATATTTAACAATATCATTCAAACATGAGCTCTGAATTATTTTTGGGTGAATGAATAAAATCAGTGGAATACTTTTCTTTATTATCCGAACCGTTGCTTTCAGGAAATATCATCTTGTAGAAAATATAACTTTTTGTTTATCTGAGTCTTAGATAAGAAAAGAAAAAGGAATAATTATCTATCTTTATGCTTGATATCATATCGTTTGTTTCTTTCACATTCGTCAAGTCCCGTTTCTTGTATGCAGCTGACCATATTTATGAAAGAAAAGAGGTTTGTTAGGTATTGTGTTCATTAATTAATTTGACATCTGGTTAAACGTATCCATGCATTTGAAGCAATATGAAGTTTTCGCTATCGTTTATATCAGTAATTATTTTTAATATAGCAGTGTTGCCATATGCAAAGTATTACATGTGTTGTTGATATTTGATTAGCAACTGAGTGAATCTTATGATGTTAATAAATATATTAACGTGATTATAACGTTATGGTTATGAATCAAATTAGCTCACTGCATTATTAAACTTTTGCTGAAGTTAAATGATCGTACAATTGATACTTGAAATAAAAAATCAATGATGAAGAACATATAAAATTTCCATACTTGGTATATTGGTGTCAATAACTGCCAAAAAGCTTCCAGTAGGATTTACTACAAAGGTATTTTGTAATTATTTGCGATTTAACATAATATGGAGACTTTCTCTATTACATAACATATAAGTGAGGTTACTTCTATACTTGTTATGATATCCAACAATCATATTCAGTTGTAACTTGCTAGAATATGAATGGGATAACTATAGTACCTGTTCATCATGATATTCAGACTGAAGGGGCCAATATGGAAAACACTGTTTCACCAGTTATCGATCCAATTGAACCAGAATTACCAATCCAACCTCCACCTAGACCAGAGCCACCTTTAGATGCAACTGATCTCTCCGATACAACAGAAAGTGAAGCAGAGAAACACCCTTGTATGTATCTCTTTGATATGGAAATAAGTTGCGTTTATTCTTTAGAATTTCTATTTACTGTCACAAATAACTAACAAGCTATATAAATAATTATGGCAAAATGCCATACGATGCTCCAGTACAAATCCAAAGATACATTGCAAGTTAAAATGATATTTAATAGATAAAGATGCCACATTATTGTCTTTTGTACTTTACTTCTAATAATCATATTATCCTACTTACACTAATCATGCCTAATGATTTTTTGCATTGATGATTTAATTAGTGAGAATTGGATTAAGGAACAATGCGATCTGCACCACAGTTCACAATGGACGACAATTCTGCAATGTCACATTACCAATGCATGTTGATCAGCTTTTCACCCTACTATTTACAAATTCAAAGTTCTTCCTTGATTTTCACACTGCCCGAAAAACAACTGGTGAGTTCTAAAGAATGCAAATACTTTTTAATTGATTCTTGAGATAAAATTCAGGAATAAAAGGTCAACATATTCTTCATTTGGTATATAGATTTGGTGCAATCGTCGTGGATACAGAATAGTGAGACAGGCCAAAAAATGAGAACTGTTTCATTGACTATGTCTCTCACAAATTCTGTCGGCCCGAGAACATCTCAAGTTACTGAAACTCAGGTATCCACAGGAATATTAATAAAGTACTACACAAAGCTTCTTCATTTTTAATACTCATCATACAATTCAATTTTTCTTTTTAATGCAGGTAATGTTACCCTGCAGCAGGCCTGGTCATCTTTATTGCATCGATATAGAGAGCACGAATTCCGGCATTCCTTACGCAGATTCATTCAGTGTATTCACGCATTATTGTATGGCAAGTGTCTCTGAGAGTGAAACAACTCTTGCAGTGTATTCTCAAATTAGATACAAGAAGAGTGTATGGGGTCTTGTTAAAAGTAAGATTGCCTCGAGATAAAGCATTGAAGAAAAATATGTATAAACACCTTAATTAAATAATACGATTTCTTAATAGGCTTTATCGAGAAAAATTGCTGGGCAGGATTAGAAGAGTATTTTAGAAGTTTAGTGAAGGCACTGAGTGTTGAATGCGAGGAAGGTACTACTGGTGGAGGCCTCAAGAGGAAGACCCGAAGAAGAAGAAGGGTCCCAGGAGTTAATACTGCCTTACAAACACATACTTCTGACCTGCTGTCATCGAATCTTCAATCCACGTCTGTGGATTTGCCACGTATCCATAGCAATGCCGGTACGTAGCTTTTTATTGAATGCATCAGCTGCACGAGATTGTCTTGGATGTTTAAAGTATGAATTTTCCAAATTACAGGAGGAAGGAGCGATGCTGGTATTATTATGAGTTGGATTCTTCTGATAGCTGTTCTATGTTTGATGTTGATCAACGGTTTGTTATATTATAAATTGTGGGGCTTAGAAGATGCGGCCGCTTATACAATTATGGATCTGCACGTTCTAAAGTATGTATAATATAATTAATAACATTGCTGGGAGAATCCTTTAGATCTTCGTCTTACGAGAGGATGGTTTTCAGAAATACTCCAAAGACTGAGGAGGATTGGATCAATTTACTGCAACAGCAAGAGAGTCTACATAATGTAGAAATGAAAAAGTGGCAAAGAGTTTTGCATACTGCAGCGCAACTACTTAGACAAGTATGATAAACATTTATCACATTATTCAATTTCTTACTGTGACACAAATTTCATTTTGTATCTTCATTCAAGACAGAGGAATCCTTAACGGAGTTACAAATGAGTATTCATCCCACGGCTACCGAAAAGATGTTTTCAGTATTGAAGCCAGGACTTAAGAGTCCCAACGCGCGTACGGATCAACGCCCCAGAACAGAAATGTAAATTCTAGCTTAGAAAAAATGGGTTTTCGAACGTCGAGTAAGTTGTCACAAGAAATATCTATAGTTCTATCTTATGAAACCAAAAAATTGTGTTACTCCTGCACGTATTGCATGTCTTCGTCTATGGAAAACATAGATTGCTCTAATGAAGACATCGAACGATTCTGGTTTTAATTAAAAGTTTCTACAGTAAGTAAACAACCGAAAACTTTTTAGATATAAAAGTTGCAGTGTGGTACGCAAAATTTGTTTTCTTAAATTCACAGATCATAATTATAACGTAGATCTTACACCCTGTGAAAGTTTCTACTAGATAGTGCATATATACTAGCAGTTGGTACTTAAGGTTATTTTGTAGTATACAAAACCGCTATAGCATTATTGGACATGATAAATATTTAATTAGCGAATAAAGTAACCCGGCGGTGTTACACGAAGCAATTTATTTTCGGCAGTTTAGCTAATAAATTTGGTCCTGTTTTTCGTTCTCTTTTTCTCAATAACTCTGGATACTCTTACCTATTTCGTGTCTTCTTCTTCTATCTTATCCTTTAATGACTTCATTTCCCCATTGGCGATCAAAGGATGCTCCATAACCCTTTGCTGTCTACTAAACAAAATAGCTCTGATGATTGGAATACTTCCTTTTAATTATATACATGTGGGACTGAGAAGTTAACTGTTAATCAATTCTCCGTCTTTCTGTATGTTACAGTTATTGCTTCGTGACTGCCTTATTTTAATTTTGTTGAGCGACGAAACTTGTTAGCATTCACGATTAAGTAAGTAATCGCGTAGAAATTAAACGACAATGATTTTTACTTTGGATTTATCAGAATCTAGTCAGTCGACACATTAATCTGTTTCATCGGTACTATTGTCAAGACTTGATCTAAAACTAAAGTAGCGAAATAGAAAGTTCTGCCTATAATGTTCAATATTGAAAACTATAGGCGGGCAATGTATAAATGTGAAATATTTGTAGGCAGAATGCTTGTAAATATAAACTTGAGAGAACTTTAACGTAAAAGAAAAAAGATATAGGAGAATTAATAATTGTTAATAGAACCAAAAAAAAAGGGGGTCTATCTCAAGTTGTATTGCAGAAATGACAAAGTCTATTACTTTTCATTTGGAGCATAAAATATTATGCAACAGTATTTAATTGTATATCACTGTGCATACCATTAGAAACAGCCCTCAAACAATGCATTTATGTAGTAAACATTAGATATTGCTAAATATAATGCAGGCGATTAGTTCTATAAAAATGTATTTTCGCCTAATCAATTAATCTTTCCATTGGATTTCCAGGAATCACTATTTCTTTTTTATCATAATATATTTTCGACAGTATATCTCTGCATAAAACATTGTATGTTTTTAATAATTGGTTATCATGTTTCTTTTTGTTGTCTCAAGGCTTTTAACTATTTGTGTTGTCTTTAATCGTATCACCAAACTTTTTAATTGTGCACGATATGCCAATATTTCTTAGGTTTGGTTATTATATTATTATGTTATACACGAAGAACTTCCCATATTATGCAGTTTTATCCTATAGCGATTTTTGAACATGTTGTTTCCTTTGAAACACAATAATTCCACACTCGATATATACACGTTACAAAGGGAATTAGGGGTCCTTACATCGAAAGAATTAAAAGGAAACAATTTACTAATATGTGATAAACTTACTTAGGGAAGGACAAATTGTAGGTAACTTTATAGAACGTTCAAATTTATTTTAATTTAGATGATAAAAAATAAAAACGTGATGTTATGGACTCTCCAGTCATATCTAATCTCATGTTCTAATAATTAAATCCCACAGATTATTATAAACTTGTAAATTAACGCTCTTTATTATTCATGTATTATTATTATTCTAATCGCAATATTTTCTGTATATGCGCAAAAAGTCTGCAAAAAAGGGTTCAGGATGACAAGATTATGAGTGGCAATATACTGTTGAACGTTTTGTAATTGTAATTGTTAAAAATGAAAATATCTATCATAGGATCATGATACAATCCAAATCTCGAGGTCACATATTTTATCTATGTGTTTGCAAAGAAACTAGTTTTATACTTGGATACAGTTTGCAAGCAGTTGCGTATATCTTACTAGGAGCAAAAAATTTGCGTTAATACAATCGATGGTGGAATATTTCTTTTATGATTATTGGACATGCGGTACTTTACAATTTTGAGATTTGGTTATAACACCTTCGCACATGTACTCAGAGCAGACCCAGAGAAAACGATAAAACTATTTACTGTATGCATTATTAAATATTTCGAGAACCTCGTAGGTAAGCCATAGCTTAAAGCTTTTGGCTAGTAATTTTAGTAGGAGTATAAAAATACACAGATTTATATAGCACTGTTACATATTCGATAATCTAATGAGAAAATGTCATTCTCGATAAAAAAAAAGAATATAACAAAATTGAAAGAATCATGTGAAAATGAAATAAGTGTGATGTCACACTCACACTTATTTTTTTCTTAGATGCTACAGATTATATCCAAAACTATTGTGTTAGACGTTAAGAAACGAATGTTACTGACAAATTATTAAAAGGAAAATCGAAATATACATTTTTTCTAGTATACACCAAGAATTGTCTACATTATTTAAAAATCTTACTATCATTCAATAATTTTCAAGCGAAAGAGTAGGTGCGTTATTATACACAAGGCATTATTGTATTTTTCAAGATTTATTAAAGTGGCATATAATTAAACATAGACATTACATTCTATGTCTACTTGTCGTCTGGCTTGTTAAAGACAAGCGTGTATCCGCACTTTCCACAATAATGACGATCTTCCATGGCAGCCATAAAGACTCCAGCTCCACACTGTTCCGATGGACATTCCCGCCTCAGACGGTGAATCTTTCCGTTCTCATCGACCTGATAAAAACAAGATTCAAGTATTGTTAAACTATATATTATTGTAGACAAAAAAGTTATAATAACATTAAGGACAAAAATTCATTCGTTACCTTGTAGAACTTAAGGACAGCGAGCTTGACCTTCTTCTTCTTGTGCTTGATTTTCTTGGGAGTCGAGTAGTTCTTCTTCTTGCGTTTCTTTGCTCCACCACGCAGTCTCAGAACCAAGTGCAATGTCGATTCCTTTTGGATATTGTAGTCCAGCAGGGTTCTGCCATCCTCTAACTGCTTGCCAGCGAAGATCAGACGTTGCTGGTCAGGTGGAATACCTAGGAAATTTTGTTAATTAGTTTGTGTACTTTGTACTATATGGATATTAGGAATGATACTGTATAATGTTGTGTGGTGTAAAAAATGTGTACCTTCTTTATCTTGAATTTTTGCTTTGACATTTTCAATAGTGTCTGCAGCCTCAACCTCAAGGGTGATGGTCTTCCCAGTTAACGTTTTCACGAAAATCTGCATGATGATGGTGTAGTCCTTTCACTGCAACAATACAAAAATGTTAAGTAATGATAATAGTATGTTCAATTTTGTTAGAAAGATCACTCATAGATATAGATATAGATATACATTGGATAATAATAGTAGAAGGGATAATAAATAATAGACAAGAGTTTTTATCTTGGGTCAATGATTTTATTCAGGTAAACTAAATATTTGATAGCCCTCAATCTCATACATACACAAAGTATTTAATGGTAAAATTACAATGAAATTCCAAATGCAAATTAGACCAAAAGGACAGCATTAATGCAGCCATCATTTTCTGGATTATTAGTAACTTGTGCATATTTTCCCCAAACAACTTTTCCTGATTGTGTCACTAAACCCAATTCTGAAATATTCACTTCAATAATTGTTCCCTTGGTGATGACTCCCAAAGTAGTATACATGGGTGAGCTTGGATTCTTCCTAACTCCAATAATAGGCAAGCAGAATGTAGCTTTCAATTCTGGATGTGTGACATGTGCTTTCTTAAATCGTAATGCCATTGGTCTTATGAATCTTTCAAACTTTGGTGGTTTCCTAGTGAAATTCTCACCAACATATGTGACCTTTGTAACCATTCTCTTCCAAGATTTCCGTTTTGACTTTCCAGTTCTCATTACTTTGAAAACTTCAGAATCCGATTGTGCTCTGACTTTTGGTATTGGTACATCCCATTTTCCAGCTTTCTCTTTACGCTTCTGCTTTATCATATTTGAAAGTACTTTTGCTCTTGATGTGACATCACGATCAAGTAGATACACTGGCAATGCACCTTCTGGTGCCTTTTCAGTCTTTTGTTTGACTTTCTTCTCTTCGTGTGCCTTGATTTTCCTCTTCATCTGGATCTTTTCGTTACGACGCTCCTTGTTGAACATCTTTGCTTTAAGTCCACGGAGACTACGTGCCCGCTCAGCACGTTTGTGTGGTTCTCGTGCATCTCGTTTGCGTTTTCGTTCCTCGTAGTCTAAACGTCTACCATACAACTTTTGGTGCCTCTCAATGTACTCGTTCTGTGGCATTTTGTCTCTTTTACTTGAGCTGAATTCTTAATAGACAGTCAATTCATCTGTAAACAAACATATTTGCTTACTCGACAAGTCTTGAATAGAGTGTACGTGATACATGATTGAGAGGTTAAACGTGTCATGACAAACTTACCTGCAGCTTAACTTTTTTTATGATACTGCCTTTTTGATTGTAATGTATAGATAAACCATGTATATTACTTAAAATATTTTCTATATCATTCAAATAATACTATACTATAATATAGTATAGTTGGATACAGTACAAGAAATTTTGAATATTCTAGAAATAATAAATACATCAATCTCAAAGGAATACCCCAGACTATAAAAATCCCATTTGATTGAAATATTTTCAAACCGATAATATTAAGGTAATAAATACACAACTATTACTTTGTGTAATGATAGCGTCAACTTGTTTTTACACCACGATTTAGAACGCAATTATTAATGGCAAGCCATATGCACTTGACTCCAAAAATACTTAAATATAAAAAATTATAATATAGGGACTATTAATATCTCCAAAGGTATACTATTGTATGACAATAGCAATCTGCGTTAACAATTCACGCATATGTCTTGGGAACAAAATAGAATACAAACCACAAGCGCAAGGTAGTCTGCACTGCGCTTGGAAAAACGTGGCATGTGTCAGGAACTTCCAAACTTTCCGATACGAGAAAAATACAATAAATTTTGGTGGAACCGTTAGATGAATATCATCGCGAATAAGAATTTGTAAAAATTTAATCATTCGCATAAGGAATAATTTGATATTTTTACAAAAAACATGGGAAATTCTTGCCAAACTTACCCACAGCTACACCATGCGATCACGGAAAGGAACTCCAGGTTTATATAGTATACAGACGTGATACTCTGTAAAGATTCAACGGCTTCCGGTGAAACAGTAGCGACACTACAGTTGACTTCGGCGGTCTTTTTAAATTAAAGCGCCATTACACATAGCACTGAGAAAACCTTAGCTACACTTCTATCGTGCAACATTTAGAAAATATTAACCAATCTTATGCGAAATTTGAGAAGAATACAAGACGTGACCAGGTAGCCGTAATCTAGTTTTGCGTAGGTTCCAGATAGAATTGCTGAAGTGGCAAAAACGTTGTGTTCTTCCGTTCGGGATTTTCGAACATACCGCTGTAGAGAAATAAAGATTGAGGTGGTACTTAGGGCATATTCTGTAATTGAAGCACGATTGCGGTTATTAAATTTCAGCCAATTGTATCGATTGATTTCGACTGCTAACTAAAATCAATCGATGTCATCGGCTGAAATTTAATAACCGCAACTTTGGTTATGTTACGGAATATATCCTTATGGGTAATTTCTTCACCTTCGGATAAAATTTATCCTGCGGATAAACTTCTAAAACATGAAAATGATTGGTTAGCTGGGGATTTATCCGCAAGATAAATTTTATCCGAAGGTGAAGAAATTGGACATTAGTGGAGAAGGAAGCGTTGGCGAGTGTGAGAGTTGTCCACGGTAAATCATTAAGCCTGATTCAAACCAAAGCAGCCGGCAGCAAAAAGTAGGCAACAACCAATGGAAAAGAGGCTTTGGAGCTGATTTATAAAGTCACGAGACAATGACTATGTTTACACGAAGGCCTTAAACCGGTTTAATTAATACTGATCTAAAGGAATTGACCAATCCCAAGTATTCTTTACGAGTAAAAATGTTTATTATTTGTTTATCCCTTTAGATCAGCATTAACTAAACCGGTTTTAAGACCGTGGTATAAACGTAGTTAATGCTGCTCGCCCATTGATCACTTAAAATTCATTTGTGCATATTTTTGTCAGACGGACAATGGTCAGGCAGTGCTGCTTAATAGCTTAAGCAATTCATTTTCTCAGTATCAACCTTTTGAGATACTATCCAGTGTACGACAGAAAAAACCTAGTAAATTCACCTGTTCTCACACTATCTCTTTCTACATGGCCTCCTCCACTGCCGTACGCGTTCCAACATGGTCTAGTTCAGTGATCAGGTCTTCATGTTTTTAAGAATACGTATGTCGTGTATTATTACCGATTACTGCTAAAGTCACTTTTAAACCTCATAGATACCTGGCACTTGGCCCTCTATGAGGGCATAAAGCCATAAGGAACAAGAAGAATAAGAAACCTCATAGATCTGACTCTCACGGTCCAGTTACTGGCACATCTCCTCATTGGAGGAGGCAGCCACAAGGAAAGGAAGGAAGGAAACCTCATAGATCATCATTTTGGGATGCGCTAAGGAGTAAAAATTCACATGAAAATGTCTTAAGCTTGTCAAGACAATTAATATTGCACCGTGTTGATGATAGTTACTGATTTGTAGTAGATTAGTATGACGAGATAACTTGGTGTGACCAGTTAAATGGTAGAAGTATTAGAAAGTTATTGAGAGGGTTATTGAATTGAAATTGTAGTCAACGTCCTGGTATCAGTTGCACAGCAATGACAAGTAAAAAAGGACATACTTTACGTATCGGAAATGAAATTGACAAGAATCGTGAAGAAGGAAATTGGAAGAAAGTTATAGAATTGGCCGAGCACCTTAAAGTACAATGTCCAAGCAATGGTAAATGGAGTTATACTTTTTTCAGCCACTAAGATGTAGACAGACCACAGAAGTTAAAATTCATGGTGTATCTTTAGATAAATCATATCTTTTAAATGATGTCATTACTCTGGAATTGTTTGTTTAATACATTATGTTATGAGAATTATATAGGTATAGTAATAGATAATTTGAAATTCATATATTACCTTTTATGTAATTCTCTGTAAATAATAGTTGCTCATTCGAGTTTCAAAATGAAATAAGCATATATTAATGTCATTGTCGTATATAAATTAAAACATAATAAATAATGTTTCTTTTGAAGAATGTTTAGCAAATTTCCTATGTGGCGAAGCAAGACTGGAAAGCTTTCTTGAACAAACACCGCCAACTGACGCTAATGTGGCTAAAGCTAGAGCTGGTTTGGCAGAAACAAAGCAATATCTACTCCTTGCAGCCAATGAGAAGGATAAGCAGGTTTTCATCTAATACCATATTATATATTTTAATTTGATATTCTTTCCATAAATATACTTTTTTATTTTCAATCATTGTAAGAAATTACAAAAGGAAATATCAAGTATTAATAAATAACATTTAACAGACAGTGGTAGCATTGGATGCCCATCTTCTTCTTGGTAAACTTCACTATGCAATGGGAATGTATGACGAAGCACTATTTCATTATGAACAGGCTGAACTGCATACTCTGACAGAAAAGCAATTACCTAGTCGCAGCTTACGTATAATAGCTGAGTCATTTGCAATTAAAGGTCTATCTCAGTTTTCTGTATCATTAACAGTACACTAATGCATGATTACATAGTTAAGTTTGTTATCATTTTTCCTGACATTTTGCATTATAACAGGCCTTTGTCTTGAAAAACAACCACCAAGTACCAAGACAAAGTATAAAATTGCTGAATGGCAAGACCAGATGATAAAATGCTTTGAGAATGCAGGAGATTTGACTCTAGTGTATCTACAAGAACAAGACAAGCAAGCAATGCAGCAACAAATCAGTACCTACTACCCAAACAGCAATAGCATTGGTAGTTTAAAAAGTATTTAATGAATTTAGGATATTCTCAACTTTTAAATATTAACATATTATTCTTTATTCATAGGTTCATACTCTCCTCAGCCACCTGTCAGTTCCACAAAACAGATAGGTCCCATCTTAGAGACAGCACTGCAAAGGGCTCCAATATTTCATATTCAAGCTGGCAACGTACAGGCAGCTATTAACCGTTATAGGTAACTTATATTTATCGATTGCTTCTGTGAAAAATACCTAACAGTTGATAAACATGCTGACAGAGCGATCCTGTCAGCTGTTGAGTCTACAGCAACTCAAAGGCTACGTCTCACATTAACTCGTCGACTAGCTGAAGTTTTACTACGTGGCATCAGTGGAAGTCTGTATAAACCTCCTTTGCTGCCACCTGAAACGTCAGGTAACTTTAAATACCTCTTATATCATTCAAAAACATTTTACAAAACTCATCTTACTTTTTGGCAGCCACGAACGCAGGGCATAGGAAGAATCAGTATGGATCAAACAGTGGATCTTCGGAGTCTCCTTGGAAACCAAAGAAGTATACTGGACCAAATCAATTCATTCCAAGGAACGAGTGTGAAGAAATAATCCTATTATTATTGATAAGCGAAGCAATGGCTGTGCGAGACGCAGTATTAAGTCAATCACCAGAATTTAAGGAAGCTCGAATTCACGCATTTGAAAATGCCACTGCAGTTTATGATCTTCTTACTGTAGCAGTTGTGCGATGGAATCAAGTAGGATTACTATACGAGGTATTAAAATATTAAAAAATATATTTATTAATGATTTTTTTATATTTATAAATATACTCAATAGTAACCGTAACCCTTGGATCTTATTAAAATTCATAGAGGCTGTAATGGACAATTTCATAAATTATTTAGAAATTGTTTCTTACAGTCTTTCGAAAGGGCCATGAAATTTTCACATGAGGAAGCACATGTGTGGACTCAGTATGCACTATGCTTAATCAGTTTAGGAAGATACGCACAGGGTCACTCTGTTCTAAAGGTAGTAGCCAGGCTTACGCCGCACAAGGTAATGCCATGTCTATTGGCTGCAAGACTTTGTTACGAGCAATTAAATTTGGTAAGTGTGTATCAAATTGTTCACTTTGCAAGGTTAGACTCAATCAATACACAATCTATCATCTAGCATGAAATAAAAATATCCTGTATTGCTTAATTAATATCAGATTCAAGAAGGGATCGATTGGAGCCAAAAGGCGTTACAGCGGGAAACTACTAGCCCGCAGGGATTGCAATCAAGATGTCATCTCTATATCGGAATCGGAAATAGTATACTGTCCTCGAATACTAGTATTAAACAAGATAAAGTACACCACACCAACATAGCCCTGGATTGTTTTCACAAGTACGTTTTTATCATATAATCTAATTGACCTAATTTACAATAGCGTACATTTTTAAGTTGATTATACACCAGACATATGATTTTTTATAAAGATATTTTCACAGTATCAAATTCAATAATTACAATGTACAGGTGATTGTTTTGTAAAGATTGCTAAGCTTATCATTTTTATAGAGCACAACAGTGCGACCCCAACGATCATCTTGCCGAATACTACCTCGCTCATGAGTATGCAATAAACAGGCAGATAAACGAGGCAATGGTGCACGTAAAAATTGCATTGAATCTACGTGCTGAGCATGTTCCATCTTTGCACCTGTTGACGTTGTTACTCTCGGCGCACAAGCAATATACAGATGCCTTGGTATTGATCAATAGTGTGCTGGAAGAATATCCGGACAATTTAAACTTGCTTTATCTAAAGGCACATTTGGAATTACATAATCTGGGCGGCACGAAGGCTTTTACCACAATAAAACACATGCTGCACCTTTGGCGTAATCTTTATGAGGATCAGACTAATGTCGATTGCAATGAGCAACAAAGCGAGAGACGCAGCGAAACCAGAAGCGTTTTTCAGCTTTACACTTCAGAAATGTCAGATAAAGATTCCAGTAAGTTTTTCATTAAAGAAAATAATTCTGAATCAAAAGAAATTGTTAAAATAATTGTAATACATCAGGTTCGTTACATGCACATTCCTTGGCCGCTTCGAGGATCGAACAAGCCTTGTCCGAGGTTGCCTCGTCCTTGAGCTCCTTTACACCAAGGCCGGGACCTCAAAGGGCATGGTTGCTTCAGCAACAAATCTGGTTGCTACTCACTGAAGTATTTTTGGTACTCGATTGCCCTTTGGAGGCTACGTTATCGTTACAAGAAGCCACTAATATATTTCCATTGAGTCACCATATTATGTACACGGTCAGCATTATATCTGATAAGAATACAAACGACCCTCGTGCTATGAACGTGTAAAATTCTATTTTTGGATTTTTTATTGTAATTTATAGCGAGGTTTGCTGCACGAACATAAGCAGGAATACACGGAAGCAAAGCAGTGTTACCAGAATGCTGTTTCCATTAATCCAACTCACGTAAAAAGTCTTCAACATTTGGTAACTATACAAATTTTCTCTTAGGCTTATTAGAAGTGTTTATTTATCTGAAAAATGTTGATGTCACGATATCTTTTCTGGCCCCTAACAGGGATTGATTTATCATTACCTCGGAAGTCAACGATTGGCCGAAAAAACCTTGAGAGACGCCGCAAAGATTGATCCAAACTCCCACGAAACCTGGTACCGCCAATATTATATTATTCTTGTATTTTTGGAAAAAATAACACGTTCAGTACGGCACGCTAGAATGTTAATTCTCAAGGTCATAACAGTATATAAATTAAGTCTGTCAAATATATTTATATCTTTGGCATTATAATCTCAAAAGCCTATGTCTATTATCGTAATTAAAGCAACGGTTCAACAAATATTTTATCCGTTAACAGGTATAATTTGGGGAAAGTTTTGGAATCGTTGGGCGAGGTCGAAGCAGCAAGCGACTGTATGGCGACAGCATTAGAGGTGGAAACAACAAATCCAATTCTACCAATATCGTCTATACCTATCACATTTGAATAATTGAAGAGTCAATCCCATTGAACTAATATTAACTATTTAATTGATGTACTAACGCATTCCTGTCACGACGGCATTTAATATCTCTCGTGCCAGTATACGGTATGCTTACTCCAGATTGTAAAAATTCGTTTCAACGTGTTGAGAATGTTTAAATTTTACAAATATTTTAATGATGGCGTGGTGTAGAGAGTTTAATAAAGAGTTACCGTCAAAACCTAGAAACAGATATATCCAACTCATTAAAATTCCAACATATTCATACGCCTAATGCAGCTGAGTATTAGCCCTGATAGAATATTCATTTAACTGGAAAACAAGAACATTTGGCTTTTGTAAATACAAATAAATTACATTAAGTGAAGTTCAAACATAATTTCCTATTGGATTGACACTTCTCTGCATGATCGAATCTATATATAATATGCGTTACAAACCTTACGTTACATATCCTAGTTCCTTTGTACGAGTTCCTTGGTAATCCGACGATTAAATGTCGGATCATTCATGAGATTACGATCCAATAAAGTGAGCTAGCACATCCATAGAAGGACGGACGTATTATAAAATTACTCACTATATTTCAATGCGTCAAACGACTGATGACACAATCCGAGATAGTATGAGGCCATTTGGAAGTATATAATCCTTAAACTAACACGAATAAAATGATATTGTCGCAGAGGCTGTTTGTTGACTGACTAAAAATCTGAATACAAGAGATACGAATAGTAAGAATGACGCAGAGACTACGTAAAATTAAATGCCTTTTTCTACCCAACCGAATGAAGGATTTTTCGGTGCGTCAATGTAGGTGAAGACGAAAAAGAGGTGGAGGAGAGTGATAAAAAATCATAATAAAATACATCCCAACCGTGAATAGCCATAGACCTTATATAGGTCTTCACTCGATTCTGTGTAATAAGATTAGGTTTTTGCACTCTTTCGCAAAGCAGCCCTACTCCCCTGGAGAGACATTGGTATTTGTCTGCGGGTGTGTATTGCTGGTGGCATCCCACGGCAGCCATTCTGGTCGACCCTTCGCATCCTCAACCTCCTCTGTCCCGTCACTGGCATTTGTCTCTCTCGCTAAGGAGATTACGAGTTTCTCTCTGTCTTCTCTCCATAGCGTGTCGCATTGCGCGTTCACTCGCGCACGCTCAATGCTACGATGTGTCAAAATTTTTGAAAATTCACGAGCGACGATAGAAAAAAATCGACGCCATGATGGATACAGGAAGAACCGAAAGATTTCGAATGATACTCGCAATGTTCGAGAATCGATTTTCGGATAAAAAATGAAGAAATCGTAACGGTTGACGCCGACGCCGGGCAACCGAGTCACGGTTAGCGCATAATTCTGCTGCAGAGTCGCAGCTATGCGTAACAAAATCGACCAGCGACACCGAGGAGATATTGGTAAAGAGGGCTCACCCCTGTATATTCTACGTCTGAAACGAACTATATGGTATTTCCATCCCCTCCAGAAATTCTATGTTTGGTTCCAGCATATTTCCCGTGTCCACTGTGCCTACTAACAACCGTCAGACACAAAGTCCCATAAGACTGGCCCTCTTTACTAATCTCTTTCCTCGGTACCGTCGATAATCGTTCTTTGGGATACAGAAAACCCTCAACGTGCTTATAAAAATGTTTATGATATGAATTTTTTAAGAGTGCTTAAGAATTGTTATCATTGTGAGCCTTCAAATATTGATAAGTATTAATTTTCTTTGTTATAGATATTTCCATGATATTACAATAGTGCGTCGCAACGCATCACGTGTCTCACCCTAAAGCAAGGCAATTGATTTTTACAAGGAGAAACAGCGGAATGGTGTCGATGCACGTGTTGTTGTTTACAGGACAACGTATATAGGAAACATTGTGAAAAATGAATCAAAAATTTGGAGGGATTTTAGTCATTTCGGTCGATAACTTTGACGAGTCTGTCATAAACGATCGTACTTAGTATGTCATTTAGTGACCCGTTATATGTTGGCTATAGTTATATTTTAAGAAGTTCGACGTAGGTTGGACACAGAGACAGCGTGTACATGTATATTCACTCCAGGGGCAGAGCACAGTACAGCTATTACCTCCCATTTTGGGTTATCTGCTTTCTCTTGAAAGGACATGTATTCTCTAAAGCATTCAAAGACGTTATGAGGATCAGAGTAGATAGCTTTGTATGCGTAGGTACAGTTCTGAGAGTCATTTTTGAAAAAAGTTAAGGGCTGCTGACGTACGTTTAAATGACTGAGGAGGAAGATGATGAAAGGGAAGTTAGACGCAGAGGATACAACGAGCAGTAGGATGAAGTAGAATAATGATTATATGTATATGATTATGAGAATGGGAAGAATGAAAAAGACGAAGGAGATGTGAAGCCAGAAGAGAAGTAGTGAGCGTAGTGGTTCTGTAGTAAAAGTCCGTTGAGAAGTTTATGATTGTAAACGTGGCTGAAAAGGCTGAAACTCTGTGTGCACGGCAAGGAAGAATTTCACAGGGTAAGAAGACGCTATAGCGAGCATGGTAGAAACAGAAGACTGAGGAAAGGGAAGTAAAGCAAAGGATAGGATAGTGAAGCAAAGTAAAGGAAGTCTAGGTTTGACCCGGTAGTCGGCGGCAGCAGCAACGGCAAAGACGGCGGCGGCGGCGGCGGCGGCAGAGTCCGCGCGGCCGGCTGACGCATTGCAGGTGCGCGCTGGCCAATCACAGGTCCGCTTAGTTCGCACGGATCCGTCCTGTAAACAAGACCGCACCCACCGCTTATAAAGCTGGGCTAGGTGCACGCCCGAAACCCAATCTAGTTCTTTGGCTGACGAGTCACTTCAGACGGCAGGTGATTCGTCCGTGAAAAATCGTACTTTTTCACGGTTTTTCCGCGAATTTTCGCGCTACCTTCGAGTCGCGTAGGAGAATGCGCGCGGCGACGCCGCGTTGCCACCTCCTCCCTGTCTCCCCACCAGAAGCAGGCACATCCTGAACGTTAGTGCGCAACCCGTCGCCGGCGTAGTAATACTAGAGAGCTCACAGAGTATAGACTCCATTACTGTCCCGAGTGCGTTTCTCGTTGGCCGTTAGTAAAGCCTGTCCGCGGTTATCCTCGTGCAACACGCGTCTCGCTCTCCCGTGGTGAATTCTTGTGCAGTGAGCTCCCTCTTCACCCCGATTGCCTCCAAGGTTCACTAAGCCTACGATATGGTGAGTCTTACGACAAATCCGAGGACACCGAGCAGCCGATACCTTGACGCGCCAGAAAGATGCACGTGCGGCGGCCCGAGATTAGGATGCGTATTACCCTGGCCGCACACCCGGCACTTCTTTTTCATCAACTTTTACGATAGCTCCCCATGCTCTCTCTCCTTCTCTAGCTTTGCCTATACTTATCAGTTCCCTCTACCCCTTCGATTACATAAGGTTTTTCTGCTTTTCTCTCGATTTTGACAAGGGGCATAGTAACGGGCGCATTGCTTGCTTTGCCAGCAAATCGCGGCATCCGCAACGATGTGTTTGCGGTCTTAGGGTTTGTGCCGAGCGCGAGAGACTGTGACGGACTAAAATCGATGCTCCCAGCTATTTTTGCCGGTTGCTGTTGAATATCTCTCATCGCTGCGCACAGGTGAAATCGATCAAGCGTGATTACTGGCGACTTCGTCCGGTTCGATCGATACGTAGACGAATGTTTCAAAATGTCGCCGCGGCTGCTGCTCCTTTGTAACCCGGAGAAAAGTTGTGTTAGCCTGGCAAGCATTCAGAGGGACTTCCAAAGATAAAAATCATTGTAACGAAACGGCGGCGCACCTCATTTAGCAGTCGGTTGACTGTGCGATAACCATAAAACAAGATTGAAGGATCAGATAACGGAAACAGAGCGATGGGTTTTGGACGGAATAGATATGGTAATATTTTTTCCTCCTTTTTTCGTCGAGGAATATTTACAGAATATCGTAAGGGAGCACTCAGAAGATAGATAATTACCAGATACACGACGGTTTTACTGACAGCGTGACAGCTGGCGCTTTCTTTCTTTGCCCCTGTCCATTTTTAGAGACGACGCGGTCAGCTTTCATTACGCCTATAAAGATACCAGCGCAAATGATCGCTCATGTCACATATGATTCATGATTTAGCGAATTCCTTGTGGAAAAATTTGTCATTCTCTCTTCCATTTACAACAGCGTAATTCAATAGATTTAGCTTAGGAGCAGAGATATTGATAATGTATCAAGCCATCGTGTGTCATCCTCGAGAGTCGCTCACTAACATAGCCCATTTTATCTTTCCTAACCTATCTTTTCGTCATCATTTCCATACCGAAGACCCCGATATATTAGGGACGTAAATGTTCCATTCAGTACGTATGATTCATCCGTAGCTCCAGTCACACCTTGTGTTCCTACCCAAGTATGGATTTTCAAAAGGATTACGATCGTATCCTCGCTCAACGTACATTTTCAAATTCTTTTCTCAAAATCTTATCCCCCCCCTCCTGTCCTCCCGGGGTTGTTGCGCGGTGCGGCATTCGCCAATCAGGCATTCTACGATATATGTACCTTCACTATTGATTTTCGCAGTCGCAGAGTGTAGCATTCTACACTCTACTCTGTCCTTCTTCCCCTTCTACTTCAAGCTCAAGCTACCTAACTCACTCGCTCGCATAGTCTCCCTGTACCAACCTTCCTGACATTCCTAACCACGTATAACTCCCTAGTTCTCTAATTCTGTCGGTGCTCAGACTCCTTTCTGGTGCCTTCAAGTTTTCTCTGCACCCTCCTATAGATTGTCATCCGCTTAGAGAAATAATACAGCTTTCACTCTATCCCCTAACCCATAGACGAATTGTTCCATGGGTTCCATCCCTCTAAAATTATTCACATTCCTTCATCTTTACAATCCAGAATAATATCTCTGTTGTCTATACTTGACTCTCTCTCTCTCTCTCTCTCTCTCTCTCTCTCTCTCTCTCTCTCTCTCTCTCTCTCTCTCTCTCTCTCTCTCT
>JASANN010000310.1:651753-678338 GCA_031762395.1 Calameuta pygmaea | reverse complement strand
TCTCTCTCTCTCTCTCTCTCTCTCTCTCTCTCTCTCTCTCTCTCTCTCTCTCTCTCTCTCTCTCTCTCTCTCTTACCCTTGCTTATCCCCTACAGGCGGCAACCGTCTAGTCACCTAGTGTTCGCGACGTATATCCCCTCTTCGTCCGCCTCCTTTCCCCACCATCGCGTTCTGTTGAGCTTCTCGTACACTTCCCCTCTCTTGCCCCTTCCCTCATCGCAGTTGGATGTATCCACCACCACGACCACCTCGCAGCAGTATAGTAGCACTATAGGCTACCACCCCATCTTGTTTAGCCGGCGCCACCTCGACTAGTCTAGAATCCACGGAACTCGCGCGCTACACCTGCAGCGTTTTGTCGCAGAACCGTGCCTACCTTCGACCGGTCGACTTCTTCGCAGCGCAGTCATCTTTTTGCCCCACATTTTCACGGTTAACGCAGACGCGCACGAACCCTCCCACCTACGCAACATGGTATGTCCTGTCCTCTCTTTTTCTCTCGCTCTTGTGCACTTTGCCGTCTCTGTCTCTCTTACTCTTCATACGCTTATCCCACTAGATTTTGTACTCTCATACTATTTATGTATCGCTTCACAATATTTTATTTATTGCCTTCACGAAACAACTGCCGCAGCTTGTCTGACCGCACCTTTACTTTGTTAACTGGGCTCTCTGTCTCTCTCTCTCTCTCTTTTTTCCTTTATTGACGGATTTCGTGATATCGTCAACGCCAGTGGGGGGGGGGGGGGGATACCTCGATGATACTCCTTTGCCGTTGGTTAGGTCTACTTCGAATGACGTCAGTGCGCGATATGCACGTTAACGGCTTTGACTTATGGGCTCTCGTAAATTTTCACTAAATTCTTAGCGTCCCTGGCTTCGCGAGGCATCTATTTTACGTAGTTTGAGACGCACCGGGACTCCATCGATCCTTCGCGCATTACAGCTGTACCTGGGCAGATATCACTCGTTGTATTATCCATGGTATATACTGGTCTTGCTCGCTCTCCTTAAACATCAGACACACACAAGCACGCGCGCGCAATAGCTCTGTCGGTAAAAATGCCTTTTATATATATTTTTTTCTTTCCCTTTAAAAATACAATACTAAATTTATAACGAATAAAACGTCTCGACGCGCTGCTTCTCGTTCTTATCGCCTGCTTATAATCACTATCTTGGACCATTTTTCCCTATATCTCGATGAGTCCTGCTCCTGCAATCATTCTCTTTCGTAATTTTGTTTGTATTGTCGAAAAATATATATAAACCAATATGATGCGTTAATCAAATAAAGATTAAATTCATACGTACTCCACGTTACACTGTATATCTATGTGAAAATTTTAAATGATTGCTCTTTCCCAAATTCGTATTTTCGTAGCCACGTAATATATGTATACAAGGTATCGGATATATAATTTTTTTGCACGAACGCGCATTAAAAATATTATATTCGCTAAGACTGTACACCGTTTGTACAAGAAACGATAGATTCCTGAGATACGTAGCACATTCGTTGTCGCCTTTTAACAGCTGTCTGGTATCTCTGTTGCCTGTGAAAAAAGAAAACAAGTATCTCTTACATATTCAGGTGTTAGGAGGATGCTGAAAGAGTTAACGAAGATGTCTGTCCGTCAAAGCAATGCTTAATTGCGCGTCGGGAATTATCAGGGCTTTGAATAATTGTGAAAATTATAATGGTTATTAAACATATAACGAGCGTGTCTTATTGACAGTATCGTTTGTTCTTTGTGTGTACTCGAGTTGATGATATGTTTTAATCTGCTTTCGCAGGCCGACCAACTCACAGAAGAGCAAATCGCGGAGTTCAAGGAAGCTTTTTCGCTATTCGACAAAGATGGCGATGGCACTATCACTACCAAAGAACTGGGCACAGTCATGCGTTCTCTTGGTCAGAATCCAACGGAAGCTGAACTTCAGGATATGATCAACGAAGTGGATGCTGACGGTATATAGATACATGGATATAGACGTATATATATAAATATTGCTTTGATTGTTTGAATTATCGTTGTTCTTGGCGAACGTTTTAATTAAGTTTCGTGCAGAAGTATGCTAGATAAGTGGATTAGCCAGTGATGATTATCTTATCAGAAAGGTCGTAATCGTGTCGAATGTCTTTAATCTTGGGATGGGCTCTCATTACATCACCAATCGAAACTTAAGACTAATGAATAGCCAAACTAAGGGTGTCTACTTTGTATGTATATACATATAGATATATATTACAATGTCCTTGCAATTATTTCTAAAATTCGTTGCTGATTTGGTGCTGGAATTATTATTTTTTTTTTTTTTTTAAATATATTCATTTCCTTTCAGTCTTCTGGATCTCTGATTGTACAATTGTTTGTTGGTATTTTCAGGTAACGGAACAATCGACTTTCCTGAATTCCTCACGATGATGGCGCGCAAAATGAAGGATACCGACAGCGAGGAGGAAATCAGGGAGGCCTTCAGGGTGTTCGACAAGGACGGCAATGGCTTCATATCCGCGGCAGAGCTCAGACACGTTATGACAAACCTTGGCGAAAAGCTCACCGACGAGGAGGTCGATGAGATGATTCGGGAGGCTGACATCGATGGCGATGGTCAAGTTAATTACGAAGGTAAGAACGAGGGAGGTTAAAGATGCTGGGGGGAGGGGGGGAGGGGGCATGAAATATTTTATAGCAAAGTCTGATTATGTATCTATTGTTCTAATTTGAAAAATCAATTTTCACCGTATCATAATATGATAATAATTATAATTTGATGAAGGCAATGATTTTAGGCTATCGGATTGAATTGACTTTTTTAATACTTCTACATGGACTGCGTGTTCCACTTTTGTGATTCGATAACTCGATGAATGGCAAGCTAGATATGGGTTGGGCGTGTACGTCAAACAGCTGTGAAAGTTTTTTTTTTCTTGTTTACAGAATTCGTCACAATGATGACATCAAAGTGAATGCAACCTACGTACTGGGAAAACTCGCGACTAGGAGTGGTGTTGACGTACTAAACAAAACAAGATACAAAAAGAAAAAAGAAATCCAATCGATAAAAGTGACAAACCTTGTACCAGGATGCAAAGAAGTCTTTAAAACGCGAGAGGTCAACGTCCCGATCGACATGCATTATTCACCGTTTACGATAAGTAATTAAGGGCAATTAATTATTTAATTACAAAAAGTATACCACCAGCCACCATCTCTTCACGCATGTACTTGCCGCGTGTGCACGCATCGAAAAAGAAAAAGAAAGACGTTCACGCACACTTGTACACACACACACACAAACGAACAAACAAAAACACACACACACACCACAAATGATTACACTACTGACACACTACTTGGTGAGCGATTTTTTCTTTCTTTCTCGGTATATAAAAAATGGCGTATACGCGTATAACACACTTTTATCAAAAACTGCATTTCCGCTTTCCAATCTTTTTCTCCCTCGGCCCCCCACCCCTCCTTAACCTTCCAAAAAAAACCCGCTGTCTCTTTGCGCGAACGCGACTTGTTTCCTCTACCTAGTTGGCCGAGGATACCAATGCGCTCCGAATCTTAGAATACTTCTATTTGTGCCGAGGCAAGAGGAGGTGCATGAAGGGAAGAAAATGTTTAAAACAAAAATACAAGTTAAAAAAGGAACATCAATAACAACAAATTTAGTTAAATAGATGTTTTTCGTGTTCCTTTGAATAAAGTTTGATGCATTTTTTCAATTGAGCCTTAACGATGAGAACTTGTCGGCGAAGGTGAGCAAGGAAGTGAGAAAGAGAGAGAGAGAGAGAGAAAGAGAGAGATAGAGTGAGAGTGAGAGTGAGATATATTGATCCAATTTGCCCCGATTCATCAAATTTTGTTCAAAGCCCAGTGTAATTTTTTTAAGAAATATATATGTATACCGAGTTAAATTAGGATTATTCCTTCCCATTATTGTTCATCGTTTATAATACTTATACGTGTCGAATATCGTTTGCGTTTTCTGTCCTATTTATAACGTTCAATTGTAACAATTGTATCCTATTTCATTGGAAAAGAAGGAAGGATTCAATTTTCCAAAGTTTTACTTTAACACCGTTGACCATGGCTATATTCTTTTTAGTAGCATTCTGGCGCCTGTCGTGCGGGTAGTCAATTGTCTTAGCGTGACGGGACACTCTCCCCGGCTCCCCTCCGACCTCCGCCGCCCCCTCCCCCTCTCCCCGCCCTAAGTATTTCATAATAGCAACTTAACGAAGTGAGTATCAACTGGTAATTTAATTTATATAAGTAATACGCAAGAAAATCTGCAAAAAAATTGTAGTGGAATACCGTGAAGCCTTTGAAGAGACGAAATATCTCGTTTCTCTTGACTCGAGTAACTGTGACTTTGACTTACGTTGTCTTTCTGTCTGTATCGATTTAACCTCGACTTTAAACGCTACCACGTATAGGAAAAAGAAAAATAACGACATAAGTCTGTATGTAAAAAGTGAGTGAGAGAGAGAGAGAGAGAGTTAGAGAACGAGGAAAGGAAAAAAAAGAACGTCTATAGATTCAATACTTAATAGTCCCTTGACATTCCTATTTAAAGAATCTTTTCAGCTCCGAGTGCCAGAATTTTTTCATATTTTTGCGTGTAATATGCGTACTCTCTACCTCCTTCGATGAAAGTCCCTTCCTTCCTGCCCCCCAACACACATACAAACTCCCCAAGCAAAAACAATTTTCCCGCCTTCCAAGGAATAAAAAGAAAAAGCGTCATGTACTCGCAAACGTCGACACCACTTTTCTTGAACCACAAAGAGAACTTAGAGAAAGAGAGAGAGAGAGAGAGTGTGAGTGAGTGAGTGAGAGAGAGTATGCGAGAGACAAAGTGAGAACAGGAAAGAGATGAAGAATCGATCAGTGCACTTTCCGGGATGCGCGCCAGTTCGACGCGAGCGAATTCCAGAGCTGGTGCGTAGGAAAAAGCGATTCGTACCATGTTACTTAAAAACTTAAGAACGAGCAAAGAAAGCAAGGCAAGCAAATACACCGAACGACAGAACATCAGACGTGTCGGTGGTTCAGTCATAATATATATGTAATATATATTATATATATTATAATTAAATTTAAAAAAAAAACAAGAATTCCTCCACAGTCCTTTATTATTTAATATGAAAGAACGAAATGAGAATGAGAAGTACTTGTATTTCTGGTGACCTAGATTGCATTGATTATAAAAGACAAAATAAATGTATCCTCATTTTTAGGTCACAGACCTGTCGTTTCCTTGTTCGTCGTTGCTTCCTCTCCACTATATCTGAAAATCGTCCAACTTTTAAGAGTTCTTCGTTCTTTTTGTAGGAGCCGACATCCTGTACAATGGGTCTACGTTAAGTATTGATATTTCTAAGAATAAGTTGAGGTTTTTAATAATTAATGTATTTATTTTATTTATTGAAAAAAATTATTCTTCATCATACTGGATATTACAGTTTGGCAAACTTTTCTGTAGTTTATTCAAGACCTGGGATCTGTCCTTGACGTAGGGCGTACCACTTATTCTTAGTTTCCTTAAATTCCTAAAACAAGGGTAACATACCTAATGAAAGTTTCAACTTTTAAATTTAACTTTATGGGATATTGATTCATTGACTGTTAGAAGAGAAGCTCAGAGTACTACTGGATTCAATTGGATAAAATAAATTTGTAAGACGTACCAAAGAGTCTGCAAGCTATAAAGACCCTCCTCTGTTATGTTATAACAATCTACAATCTCGAGCTGGTTCAGTGATTCCTTTATTACACTAAGTAAAGGTAAAGCCTCATTTTCAATGTAAGCACAGCGCACGAGTTTTATCTCCTCGATATACTTGCAACCTTCTGCAAAGGAAAAGACGAAAGGACAGCAAGAGATCGTTTAACAAAGAAACAAGGTGGCATCAATAAACATAGGAAGAGTTTTACTAAAGTGTCAGACGGAGAAAATTTGCAGAAATTGATTACTCTGCTCTCCAGTGTAAAACTTTCCTTAATAATATTGTACTAACTAAAGTGAGGAAACCCTATGTGGCTAATCGCAGAGTCCGTAGCATCGACAGCTTGAATATGATACTGTTCCTTTTCTTCGGTACTAGGTAAGAGGTTATAATCCTTTAAATAATCCTTAACTCCCTTCCATTTGACAGACGCGCCATTCCTCAGAAGCCATTCCGCACAGACACGATCGGGCCCAAGTTGCTTTAAGCGGTCCTCGTCGACCCTGAAATATTCCCTCGTCAGTATCCTTACGTGGCCGTGGCAGTTAACTCCTTTCCCATTGACATTCAACGGTCTTTGGAAATTAACTCAAACTTTAGCTTCACCACGTCTCGTATTATATACCTATTGAACATCACTGTCAGCCAATGGAAGAAATAACGTCGAGGAGTCGGAAAATTGATTCTACGCACTGCTGCTTGGCTTCTTAGCAGAGTTCTTGTCATCTGTGGTAGTAGAAATTGCGCATTATTTATCAAATACGTTATATTTATCGTTAAGGAAATGAAATTATTCACGTACGTGAGTCGCCATGGACTTCGTTGAAATCACCGGCTTCCTTTGACTCCTGAAGACTTTATTGAACGCAGATTTATTTTTAATCCACCTACGCAACGACATACACCAACCTGACGTACTGGATCGCGAGTCATACGATTGGTCCGACAGAATTATACTTGGCGGCGCCTGTACGCGCTTTGTTCTTCTAGGGCAGACTCCTTTTGTAAGAGTTGCATTTTTTAAATAGGACTTTATTGTAGTCTCTTTTTTTTTTATATAAGCTAGGACAAGGGTTAATGATCTTCCGACTATTGTCTCTCAAGTTATCTTATATACATTTTATAGTGTCACCTTGGAACATTTTACTGGAACTTTTGCAGCATCTCATTTTTTTTCTATAAGTAGTTAAGCGCTCTATCCTATAAACTGTACGCATAACTAGGCTCATTTGCAACCAGATGAAAATGTTCATTCATGCGAATGGAGTCGTGCGTATACAATTTTATATTTTTAGAGACGATATTGATCTATAAACTGCGTACAGTGAAGGCCTGCATAGTCCCGGGCATTATTATTGCGTTGTTTTATACTATTTCTAAGGTTTTTTCTTACACTTTATTTAATATGGTAATGAAGATATTCAAAAAACGAAATGTTAGATTTTTTTAATACATTTATTATATAATTTTCTTATGATAACGCTTATTGCACACGATCCCATTTATTATAGATCTGGAAGAGAGTGTACAGTTTTATACACTGCGATTAAAAAACTATATTAAACGGAGCTATCTAACTCAAATACATCGGTTATCGTATAAACAATTCTATGATAAAAATTCATAATTATAACAAATGAAATCCGTATAGGAACATTGGTAATCACAATTCAGGAATATTCAAGTATAAAAAAATTATAACGATGGGAATAAATTGTAATTGTAAAATACTGTACGGTCCTTGTACGATGTTTAGAACAACCATAAAAACGTAAATAGTATACAATAGTATGTATATTGCATATCTATCTGATAACGCTGCATAGGAAATATGTTTAATATTTATGTATATGATTGATATAACTTGTGGTATTATGGTTTCGTTAATGTTCTAATATATTGACGTATCTAATATTAAATTTATAATTTAATATTTCCTATGAGCCATTACAGGAGAACTTGTTACTCACTTGATTATACTTATCGATTTACTATGATACATATTCAACTATTTAATGCACGATTACCCTCACTGGGTGATACATATACGATTTTTTAACAGCGTAAAAGCTTGTTCTTTTAGAAAATACAATTTCTCACTGGTCAAGTTTTAAATAACGATTTTCTCATTATACGTAGATAGTGACAGGTTTGCCAGACGAATTTGGGTGAACTTTGACCGGTAATTTATCAGATATCTCTATTAACGAGTATTAGGAAATTTATGACATACTCATATTCATGGGACTTGATGCTAGATAATGATAAATTCTTATCTAAAGGAAGTCTTCTGTGGAAGTGACTGTAGCCTCTATGAGCAAACCAAATTCCAGTTCTGCAAGACTGGCTGTGAGCGGAAAAGAAAACTTATAAAATTCATGATTCGTTATGGCTGATAGCGTCAGTAATGATTCGATAGATTCGTACCTTTTGCTGTGAGTAGATCCAGAAATGTATCCAGCGGTGAAAGTCTATCTGCTGATGGGAATGGCGCTGGTCCTGCACAGTAATACCATTGAATAATATATAATGGTATAACGGTTCATTAGTCTGTATATTGTTTTATATTTACCATGATGATGTATACGCTGCTGCGATATTCTACCACGATTTTGGCATGCCTCACCAGATAAAATATTCGTTGCGTGCTCCCGAGCTCTTAGCATAAAACTAACAGGATGTAACCATTGGTTAAGTAACCTCTTGGCTCGCGAACGTGGCAATAAAGAGAGTAATCCCAATTTTTGTACAGCACCATCTTTCGTGTCACTTATATCTAAAGGTAACAGAAAAACGAATACATTAAAGCCAACTTTTGTTGCATCACTAATAAAAAGACTAATTATATTATAGAAGTAGAACTCACCAGCCATGATGATTTTTGCTACGTCAACTTGTAGCTCGAAAACTGAGCGCTGTACATATTGCAAAAATATTTGATAATTCAGACTTCTATATCCAAGGTACGTGAAGAATGACGTAAATCCCTGTGGGGCAGCAAAAGCACTGCTTTCTATAGCGTATCTGTATCTTTCTAACAATGTAAACAGTAACCAACGTCTTGGTTCATCCAGTTGATCCCTGAAAATTGAATGTTAATGCGTCATAGACACAACGACTTACAAGGTTTATAAAAATCGCAGATGATGTCTTACACGAGGGCAAATCCGCGTTCCTGTTCTATACGTGGATCAACATTAGCAGCTTTGCAGAGTATTTGACAGAGAAAACGCGAAGTTTCCAATTGAGCGGCTACGTGACGAGTAGCCATTGCATGAACGTGTAAAGGAGTACAAGGGCCTTGCGTAAGTGAGGAAGTGGTTCTGGTACCATGCTTTAGAAGATGCATAGACAATTCACGTAGATTCACTGAGACGATGTGTTCCTGTTTCGATGCTGTGCAGCTTTCGACTTCGACGAAAGGTAGACCAGACTCTAGGATTTTATTGGTACGATTGCTTAAGGAGTCTCCAAGTGGTGTAGTTGCTACGACAAGCCTGTAATATGTGAATAATGAAAACTACTTCTAGGCACGGTAACTAGTTTGTCAAAGAATAAATTATTTACCCTCCACTGGGTGACATGGGAGTGCTTGACCTAGATAATGCTTCTGGCTGATAACAGGCCAAGGATACTACTAGTTTCTCAGTGACTTGACTCGGCTTGAAACGTGGTTTGTCTCCACCCTGTTTACTTAATTGATCCCAGAGACGTGTCCATAGATCACTCTGATAAGGAACCAACCTTTGTTGAGGAGATAATAACATCACTGATGTGTTCCATAACTTTTCATGACTCAGGGTCACGTTCAGGTCATTCACTTTAGCCTCGAAACTTGTGCAATCTTCTATTGTTGTGAATGGTAGTAGTGAAAGCAGTGGTAATGCATCTGATAGTAAGTTCCTTTGCACCGAGGCATAGGACCCACCAATTAGGATCTCTTGCATCAGACGGGCTACGTGTAATGATCTTGGTTTCTCAGCAATTATTGATACCAACTCTGCGACTACTTCGAGATCATTCTTATGGCAGAGAAAGTAATGTAAGATACCCAGTCGGACTTCTACAGACGTTTCTCTCTTGAAGACGTCGATCAGGAAATCTGTAGATATGGATAGTGCTACCAGATCTAACGTTGGTAGGTCTATTGTTAGTGGACTTGTATCAGTTCTGTCTAGACTTGATGATTCTGTTGATGGATTTTCATTGATGATGCTAGTAGTATGACGATCTGTGCTTTTCTTATTATTCTTTTTAGTGCCGTTCAGATCTAACAGTGGAACCAGGTAGGATGATCTAGATGGAACTGAAGTCAGTGGTCCGCTTAAAATGTGACAACATGGTTCGTGATTAACACCGATCTCAAGTAAATGGGTAAAGGCTCCTTGGACAAAGACAATCATTCGATGATCTTCGTAAATTGCAAATGTTGGTCTCATTAACTTTGCGCGTGACCAGGGTATTCCTGGTACTACGCAGTGTATTACGCAGCTATGATGAAGGAGTGTTACGGAGTATGCAAAGTGTACAGTATTCGAATCACTCAATGAAGAGTTCAATATACTTTGTGGTGGTTGTACAGGTCGATATAAATAATGATGACAGACACAGACCATTCCTTTTGAATCTGATACTACGATGAGATCTAGTGCACAATCATGAACTCGTAGTGGGATTACATCATCCTCGTAGATACCACAGTTATTTGAACTGGGTAATTGAGGTAAATTCAATGGGATATTTAGCTGAAATGTTTATGCACACATATAATAGTTGTTTCAGGAATGGCTCAAAATTATCAGTTTATGAGACATTAAACTTACTACTGTTTCATGAGGAAGATCGTCATGGAATTGAAGACCGCTAAGCGTTGGACACGAACCAGGAGTTTTCGTTCTATTTTCACAAGTATCTTCTGTGACTAGACTTGTTGGTGCTCTGCGATGATGTATGTGATATAAAACTTGATTAGTAGCGTCCCATTGTGCCCAGATAAAGGTCCTTACTAATGATTCAGATTTGAGCTCCTTTACTGTTCCTTTATTAGGTTTGGTTTTATCGAATAGCACGTTGTACGATGTTACACCTATGCACCGAATGATAATCATGAATTGTTAGCAATATTAAAATTTTAACAAAGTAATTTTTTATAAGTTTTGATATTAATTTTAGTAGCAATAAACAGAATTTCTTACATTCTTGATGTATAAGCACTAGGAATTTGTCTGAGTCAGTCTGCTCTCTCCGCTTATACAAAAATTGAATGCGCACTTGTTTACTCCTTTCAATTTCTAAATCATGAATCTTTGCTTCCTTCGAATTTAGTTCAATTATATAGACTTTGTACACTTCCAATTCAGTAAGTGTATCTTCATTTTTGGTCTCTTCAGCTTCAGGATTGTCGTTCAATGAATCAGAACTTCTTGATATACTTTCTTTTTCTTTATATTCTGCATGCTCCTCTTGTGGCACTAAAATTTTTTGTTTCGTCACATACCCAAGCAGGGTATGACTTTGATTTATTGTGGCTTGTACAATACTGGTTATACCAGAGAATCGATGTAAAACCTGCACAATGAATTTCACATCTATGTATATCTACTAGTAGAATTATGTATATCTTATTACCTGTAAACTATCTCTGTTTCTGTCATAATGCCCTATAACAGAGTATAAGGGTAATAGCTTTCCATCATCCGAAGTCATTTCTTCTATCCATCCGACAAGTAATGATCCATCCTTTTCCTGTCCTAATAACTTCCATTGTTCAGCTAATTGTAATATTGATAATAATGAAAAAAGGAGTACCACGAGTAGAGTTATTTAGCCTAAGGTTTTATTATATAATTAGTAACATAATAAACATAAAATCCCAATAAAAATGCAATTACAATAGGTGGTAAGGATAAATATTCGGTAAAAAAAAGGAACAATTCTATAAATTATTTATTGCTTCCAAGATAATATCTACTGCCTGTCATACATATCTCATACAAAAAGTATTTAGATCATAATACAAATTATGATTTAAAACTTTATCTATATGCGCGCTTCTATTCAGTGATCCATTTAGTAACAAATGTAGGAATTTACTTCCGGCAACCCTGTATATATTTTAGCTGTCATGTCAAATCGATAACTTGATCCGAGAAATGAATTGATTGAGAGAATGAGAAAGGAAGTTGTCAATATTTTCAAATCTGACGGTGGTTTAAACAATTTCTCGACAATTAAAATTTAAGTGTCATAAACGTTACCTTTAACAGCTTTCTGTTGCAAAAATAAGCAAAGCTTGGCGGCAAGATTGTCTGCCATATCGGCGATCCCGTGGTTTCTTATCACACCTTGCTGTCTCTGCTAGTTTAAGGTGCTCTCACAAACCCAGCACGGTTGGACATTGTTAAACCACACGGGAATCACATATTTTACGTATCATTGGACTAGAAATCTTGCAGGTGTATCCATTGCAATATGCATATATATTTGTACTCTATTCCATCTGCAAAATAAGTTTTGCAAAATGTCGAATTGTGGTTACATCGAATCGTTCGAAGTTATAAACTGGAATCGATAACACTTATCGTTGGGCATTATAACAAATATCTATTATAATTGAATATCCAATTGAGAGTGAATAACATAATGAGAGAAAAAGAATGGGAATTTTATGAATAGCGACTAATAAAATACTTATAACTGATGTGGCGCTCATTTTTCGGAATAAGCGTATTGTACGAGTTGATAAGTTTTGAAGTCAAATTTATAGAATTATATAACAACTAAAAGACTGTAATTAGTATATAATTATTCAAGGTTTCGTCCGTCTTAATTAACATTGAAATAAATCACCTGATAATTGTTACGTTTTAAAACGTTGCACTTTCCGAACACACGCGCATTTCGGTACCATTTTCTTAAAGTTCAACCACAGGCGTTCAAATTCGCAACAATTGAAATATTATGAGATGGAAGGATCTTTAGCGAAAGACAAATAACATCCCTATTTCACAATATAATGATTATCCTCTGATTATTTTTCTGACCATATTGGACTTTGTACGCATAAAACCTTGAAGAATATAAATGAATTGCATTTGTCGAATGAACAGAGCTTATGGTTTTGATATATAGGGTAGTCGGCCATTTTGTCAACCCCCCCCTCTCTTCAGCTGTATTGCCTAAAGCAGAACAACATCGTCAGCGGTCAGCCATTACCGTGAGATGTGAACGGAGATTTCTGTGAAAAGTAAAGTCAGTTACGTTCGTACGAAGCTAACGAGGATACGCGTTCAAGATACGTTAAAAAAAATGCACACTATTACCGAGTTAGGTACCAGTGTACCGGCGTTCCTGGGTAAACTGTGGAAACTCGTTGAGGATCCTGAGACCGACGACCTTATTTGCTGGGCACCCGTGGGTATTCTTGTTTATTGTATGATATAATAATTAACTTTATACCTGTGCTGCTCATTACGCTTATATCCGAATATTTTAGTGTACATTTAATTACTAATCAACGACGTTGTCATCTTAGCAACTCTGGAATACGATTTCGGCTTTTTGTTATTGTAACTATAAGCAACGTTACTTCAACGTTACTGCAACGTTATTGCAACGTTTGTTGGTGTAACTCTTAGATCCACCAATTTTCTTTTATAGGGTACACAGTTATATGATATGCTTTGATGGATTATGATTGTCAAAACGTTATTATCACGTTTGCCCTTTTAAAACATTTTCATACAATAGAAACTTGACCCATAGAGTTATAGGATTCATGGGATGAATGTATGAAAGGGAATTGCCAAGTGAATGTTGAAAATTATATAAATTTAATGTGATGAAATGTTAATATGTATTTCAAGAGAGAACAGATTGCTGGTTGAATTCTGTTGGTTTGCATATGTACAAGTTGTTTGTTAGTAATAACAACCCAGATAGGAACACGTCTCCTCTCCCATAATGTTTGAAGACATATTGTAATGTTTCTTCTAGTTTTAAATACATAGGAGTATCAAGGAATTGTAGCTTGATTGTCGTTTGTATTCAAATGGAGCTTATTTTGCTATCTGAAAAGAATTTAATAGCTGTTATTTATTATAAATTAACGTATAAAAAACGTGCAATGGCTTGTGATATACAATCAGAAGAGTTCAAGTTGTAATATAATGGACAATCTTTCTGAAGATAGTATTTTCAATCTAAATAACCGATATCTTTTCTTATATTTATATAAGTATGCTAACTTTAATGTTTATATCACGCTATTGTTTTTCTATAACTGAATATGAATTTTATATTTCCATCATTTTATGTGATTGCTATACTTATAATGTTTATTATTTTACTAATTGTAATTGCCTTTGAATAATATTAATGATTTGCTTGGAAATTCATATAATTATTAATAAATGCATAGAGATGGACAGTCACTGCAGTTTCATTAGAAATATTGATAAAAAAATATATATATATATAATTGGACAAAATTTTTTAGTTCTCTTATTTGTATTATTAACATAGGTATATAATTGTTACTTTTCTTTTATTAATATTTAATATAAACTTAATCAGTCCACAATCAGTGTCTTACTTTATCTGCTTAACCTTGGTCCTCTGTGAAACTAAATTCATGTGAGTGAGCAGTTACACATGCTATAAAAACATTATCCAGGTCCAAGTTGGCGAATTGAATCTTTGTATATGAAATTATAAAACTGTATCTTGTAATCTGTATTTGTCACACAATTAAATTTTAGTAAATGAATCTTTAATATTATTTACCACATGGCATATAAACTATATCAATATTGCAGCATTCATTTATGTAAAAACTTAGTAAATTTTGTTACTTTCAAATCTGGTTATAGAATATAGCTTTTTAAATAAAAATACTTTGCAGAGTAGTATTTTAAAATAATTTTATATGCTGCTGTGTATCAGCAAACAATTCCCTTTTTTATAGTGACGCAATGTATGTTCTTACAGAATGGAAGAAGTTTCTTCATCAGGAATCAGGCACAATTCGCTCGCGAATTGTTGCCGCACTATTACAAACACAACAACATGGCTAGTTTTGTTAGACAACTCAACATGTGTAAGTACAAGGCAAATGCCATTAAAAAAGATTCACTAAAATCTGAAAGTTAGTTACTATGTGATTTACCATAAACACATAGGTGAACAATCAAAATACACTACCTATTTTTCTCGGTTTCTATTCTAGATGGTTTTCACAAGAAAGTTTCGGTCGAATTGGGTGGTTTAAAATGTGATAGGGATGAAATGGAATTTGCGCATCAATACTTCTGTAAAGGTCATCCTTATTTGTTAGAACACATCAAAAGAAAGGTAATTACTCCAAGAACGCTATGTAATTCAACTTCAGTTATGCAATGTATGCTACATGAAAAAATAATTGTGCAGATTGCATCCAACAAAGGACAAGATCCAACACACGCACCGATGAAACCTGAACTTATGAACAAGATGTTAACAGAGGTCAGAACTATGAGAGGACGTCAAGAACATTTAGATTCTAGATTGGGTGCAATGAAAAGAGAAAATGAGGCTCTCTGGCGTGAACTCGCAATGTTGAGACAGAAACACCTGAAGCAACAACAAATCGTCAACAAACTCATTCATTTCTTGGTCACCCTGGTTCAGCCATCGAGAGGAGGTGGACTTTCTGTAAAGAGACGATATCCCCTCATGATAGATGATTCTAATCGTCAGCGTAATAAGCAAGCTAAACTTTCTAAGGTACTCAGCAAATCAAATTATTATTTTTTCCGTATTACCTTGACATGCCACTGACGAACTCCTCTCTAAAATTTATTTTATTCTTATCCATAATTGATATTCTCAATGTTTCAGCCACAAGCATCACCAACTGGTCCTGTAATTCATGAATTGGATGCGTCAGAACCTGACTTAGATTCCGAATACATTGTAGCCGAGTGAGTAATATTTTTTTTTTTCAGATTCTCTAAACCGCCTTATAAAGTAGAATTACCTTAGTTTTTTAAAGTCATTACAACTCATTCAATTTATTATTCAACAACGAGAACTTCCTCTGCATAACATTTTTTATTCTATACAGAATGCTCGAAAATCATGCGAGTCCCGCTGTCGAGAGTCCAGAACATAACGAATCATTAGTTATGGACGATGGGACTTTGGAGACCCTCCATTTGGTCAATAACGCAGTTCAGTTGCCAGAGGGCATCCAATTGATCGCACCCGAGGAACTGGAATCTACTACAAAGAAGCGCGCACCAAAAGGAAAGAAAAAGTAAGTAAAGTACAAATGCCCAAACAGCGTTTACACGAAAAAAAAAAAAAAATGGCGTGGTACTCAAGGTATTTTGTAATATAATAGTAGTGACGTGTTAATTTCGAGTCGGCATTTTGAATAGATCTAATGAGACAATAGTATAACTCATATATCTTCAAATGTTGAAATTGTTTGGCTTCAGTGATGTTTATACTGTTAACATAACATCGATTCTCGAGAATCAGTATACACCAAGGGTCGTTCTACGTGTCAATCCAGATTACTTGTTCACATCCATTGCATTCTTTGTTGAATCGTAATAGAATAGCATACATTTAATGGTACGTTGTGTCAAGAGAGAGCCAAAAGTATTGTTTTTCTTTTTTCACCACGAGTGTTTATGTATAACGTTTAGCACCATTTTAATACATCCCTTTCACGCTGTCCTCATCATTCACACGTCGTATCACGACGTTTTGCATCCTACCAGGAGGAAAAACAAGGTGCCAGTCAAAATTCTGATCCCGTCGACAGAAGACGGCGAAGAACCCAGGTTAACACAATTTTCTCTTGCAACCGTTTGGGTGTTGGGTGTCTTGAGAATTATTCATTGCCTGTTAAGATATCCTTAGTATATTGAGAACATATATATACAGAAATACATACATGCTCTCTCGTTTCTTTTTCAACGTTCCTCAGTCGTCGTATATGTTTACATTGCTTTGCGTCACACTGTTTTTCTTTTCCTTCTCTTTTTTGCACGGACGCTCGGCAAAAGTCAGAAAGCCATCATTTATAAGCTGACTCGATCTAATAGTAAAATCTATTAATATTATACGAGTATATTGAATGTTGTGTGCATTGGTAAGTATTAGAAATTGAAGTATTGTACACGTTGCTTTCTAACTTTTTCCGATTGGCACCATTCTTTTTCTCTCTCTTTGATTTTCAATTGATACTGCGAAATTCCTTTTTTCTTTTCCCCATTTGGTACGTAGTTGTCCATATGCTAGCTTTACTGTGACAAAACGCTTGTCGTGGCTCGTGTCGTCTATTTCTATTAGACAAAAAAAGGATACAACATTCTCGTTCTGCATGGTTCCTTTTTTTTGTTGTCGATATCTTCGTGTAGTTGGGATTAGTCAACCATGTTAATAGGAGCAACAATTATACATTTTCACGAGAGATTTTTGGATGGATGGTCAATTTATTTTCTAGTTACACAAATTAGTTATATCTCAAGTCATTCGATACTTTCATTGGAACTTCGTTGTAGCTGACGGTTCGGCTTATTAACGTCTTCAAGTGGTCCATAACGAATTCGCTCGATATCTTAATACAGAGTCGTGTGTTGTTGCCGGATGCTTAACAAATTTACGGACTTATACGCAGGGTGGAACGATGTCCATTTTATATTTTTTTATAATAATTAACACGAATATTGTTTTCCAATGAAAGTAATTAATAGCCGTAGATATTATTGAAATGGTAATCGTTTCAACTACAGTGGCTACCTTTCAGTATAATGCTGCATGGTAACAATTATTTGTATAATAATGGTGGGATGGCCGTAAATCAGTTTTTTTAGTATGAAAGTTACGGTCATGCCCGAAAGACTATGGAAAAGAATTGGAGGCGGATACAGTGGATACGTTGGTAGAAGCTCAAGACTGGCACGAGCCTCTCTTGATTTTAGGGAAGAAACGTTCATGCTTCAAGTGCCCTGCGAAGACTCTTCGGTGGACAATGTCGAGCTCCTGGAGCATAAGGTGGCCAAGTCGAAACCAGTACCGCTTGCTACTATGAGAAGTTCGAAACTCGCTGCAATGGCCGCAAACATGAACAAGGCTAATGATTTTGAATTGGACGTGGATCTTGAGTCAGCTGCTGCTGATGCCGAGGAGGATCTAAAGGATGCCGATCAACCTGGTCTAGTGAAGCTCGAAGATATCTTGATTATTCCAGATAACGTACAGGAGGCCAACGACGACAGGGATGTCCAGGGTATCGTCGATGAAAGTCAGAAGAATAATGACGCTCAGAAAGACGACGCTGATGGGGGTGATAACTATGTGGATTTCGAGAATGGATCCTTTGGGAATCTTAATGGGATTATTGAGGGTTTGACGTCGGAGAAGAGCCCTAAGAGTAATGGGGCCAGTACTAGCACTTCTCCAAAAGATTTGTCATTGAGTTGCGTCAATCCTTCGGGCATGACTGATGCTGTTTACAGGTTAGGACCGATGTAAGTTCAAATCAGATCGTGGATAACGAGCGAAATTGTTTTCTGTTGTAAGTACAGAGTATTGATTATAGGATGAACGTTAAAAGCTGGTAATCTGTTACAGTTTACTTCTCTTATACTGGAATAGATGGGTCGATTCAGTCAAAATATCGGTTATATATATATATATGAATTTTAATATTTCGTGATATATTTGGCTTTCTCTGACGAATGTATCTATAGATATAACTGATACTTTCGCTCTGTCTAATAAAGTTAATTAACGTTTTACTGAGTAGGGTGGACATTGAAAAATGTTACAATTTAAAACTTTGTCTTCCTATCTATTAGTACAGTTCTTCCATCGCTCGATTACAATTTTAATTGCAATGTCCTGTGTCCTTTTTAAATTCCCCAGCAGTATCATTAAAGTTTTTGACTGCCTTTAGGGAGGAGGTTGATACGCACCTTGAAACTATGCAGTCAGAGCTCGACAACTTGCGTGAGATTTTGAAAGGTGAAGGATACAGTATCGATGCCAACACTTTACTTGGAGTATGTATACTTACAAAGATTTTATATATTTTTTCTATGCCACATCCATTATTATTTGTAACTTCACTGTGGCAACTTTAAAGCTATATTGGTATTCGTGTTTGATGTTTAAGCTACTTCTAAGATCCTATTACTATATTATTCCAGTAAATAAAATATATTCTTTTAAGAATATTATATCAAATTTGCAATTATTAATAGTATGAAATCTATTGTTTATAGCTTTTTGGTGCAGATGATCCAATGTCTTTTGGTATCCCAATGAATCCCGAATTGGATCCACACTCCAACCGTGAGAAGGATGAGGAGGATCACACGAATGGTAAGTGGAATTTATTGGTAAGATATAACATTTGTTAACGACTTGTTACCGTACAACAACAATTTTTTTTTATCGAGACATTAACTTCAAGCTTGTTATTGTTGTTGTTATTATTCCAGACTCAACTGGTGGATCGGCAGGACGTGGTGAGCTCATGCCATATAATCCTGTTCCAAGTCTACTAGATTTTGATGACGACATTTTTATGAATGCAACGACATCATCACCTGGTACTGGTGTGGGTTCAAACACAGACGTTGATTTCGCCACCGATCCTCTGGATCTTGAGGATAGTAAAGCTTCGCTGCTCGACTCATTGGTTGCGGGAACCGACGTGAACAGAACTTCGTAAATTTTCTTTCACTTGGTAAGCCGGCCTCCATTACACATTAATCGTATTGATACGTATTCACATAATCGCATTCCCCCTGTCCATGTATCCCACAGAATCACCACTTTCTTTATGCATATACAATTTTGACTTTTTTTTTTCACGGGCTGTAACGTAATTTTTTCTTTTAGCGAAGTCAGTATTTCTTTTCATTGCATCACATGCGTTACACGTTAATATATATAAGGTAAATTATTCCTGCTGTGAGCGATGCAATAAGTGATTCTTTGACGTTTTAATTGTATCTAATTGCCTTAAGATCATTTTCTTCGTAATACCAGTCATAAATGAATTTTTGACAATGACGTTACGTTAGCCACTTCTAACGAGACGTATCAGATTCTTGATTAGCTTTTTAATTGGTTGTTAATATTTTATATTTTTTAATGGAAAAATAATAGATTGGTCACAGCCCTGCTTTAATCGTTCATTTTCGGTTTTTCTGTCTCACACGGTAAGATACGGTATATGCGCATCATCATTACACACTATTCTAATCGTTAGTGACTAAAGAACTAAAAAAAGGAAACAAATTTGTATAAATAAAACGAAGAAAGCTATCATATAAGGGCACACTTTTTTGCAGGTCCGAATCTCCCGTTTCGTGTTGCAAATACTTTGATTTCGGTATCTTATAATCCAATGGATTGGTTATGTGTATACATAACACGCAATTACCGAGTGCATATATACTTATATACTACACACGTACCTATTCACTCACCCACACACCCACACAAATACAAACCACACAAACACACATACAAATGACGGAGTGACCAAACAAAAGTAAAAACAGATTGACGAATAACTACCGTTTATACTGGTCTACACGGAAAAGTACCTTATCTCCAACCGGTCTGTAGATCTCATTCAGTTCTGTGATATCTGGAAAAAGGTAATATATACAGAAATGGGTAAAGCCAAATTGAATTAAAATAAATCTACCGGTGCATAAGCACATACGGCTATCTGGAAAAAGGTAATATATACAGAAATGGGTAAAGCCAATTTCAATTAAAATGAATCTACCGGTGCATAAGCACTTAAAGCTATCGGAATCAATGCTACGTTATTAATTCTGGTATCAAATAGTCACTCTGGATTTTTAGTCCCATAATTTACATGACCAAGTCATGTATACTTATGGTTTTTTCATTTCTTTTTTTTTTTATTCCACGTTGTTCCTAATTTCTATTAGCTATCTTTATGATCGATGATTAATACTTCATTCTACTTGAGCATTCTGTTGCTTCGCTTCAATTTTACAACAGTATTGTTTTCTACATTGTCTCGATATTACATACGTTTTAACCGTACATATTAGAAGCGTGATGAATGTTAAGATTAAAGAAAAACTCATGCAGTCAAACACTGTGCAGTAATCGTACCAGAAGTTTTTGTATTTTTGAACAAGATTTTCTACATATTGATACTTCACGAGTCATGTTTTTTATTGGTCGAAGTATTAATTTTGCCAGTCACGCGTTCAGTGACGTTTTTGTATGTAATTAATGTGAAGTGTAAATCAATTTTTGACGACCATATTCAAATGAAATGGTGCATCTTTCAGTGACACAAGTGCTTTTAACGTTATAATTAGCGAGTAATGGTTTAAGTTCTTGTTTCGCTGTTCGGGCGATCAGACTGATTAGTATTAGAGTTATTACTTTGAAAGTGAAAGAAAGAAAAGAAATTTGTATATTTTCAGTGATTGTTTTGTATATTTATGAAAAGAAAAAGGGAATAAGATAAATTGAACAAAATTTATTTTTCCCTACGAGATTGCTTCGTTTGGTATCTGTCGCTTATTTGGAGGAAAGAAGTTCATGAGAAAAATGCAATTTCTTTTTAATGCTGTATTCAGCATAACTCATTGTAACGTATAACCAAGTGGTAACGTTTTTTTTTCCTAATTTCTTTGTTATCGCCAAGATATTATATGAAATGTGCTTGTTTAATTTTTTTATTTAATAAAAGTAAGATGTTTGTCCTAGTCATCGACCAGTGTACCATTAATTGACAGTTGTGTCATAATACTGTAGATTTGTATATCGTCAAAGCACATACTGTCGATTACTGGTATCCCGGTCGACAACTGGAACATCTAACTTATCTTGTTCGGCAGTTCAGTAGCAATTCGATGAACTGGGAAATCATTTTTTCATTTTATTAATGTCACAGAATTTACTTGGCGCTCAAGATAAGACTGTATCAGTCGCTTTTGTTTTGTGCTGTAATATCTATATACGAGGTTAGTCACGAATAAGCGATTACTCGACTTTAAATTTCACGACAAGTTGATATTTTTGTATAGCTGTTACTATTAAACGAATATAAATTATATGAATTACAATAATATATTATTATTACAAAATCATACCTGGAATGAGTTGTTACCCATTTTTTATATGGATTAAAATTAAAAAGAGAAAATGAGGTTGGAGACGATGTATAATAATTGTGTAATTGTCAACAGATACAGAGTTTTGTCTCTTTTGACGTGGCCGGTCGGTCAGTTGGTTTCGCCTTGCTGTTCCGTTCTAGGTTTCGCGCCATACCCGCCAATGAGTACGAATTATACATATTTTTCTAAAGATATCTTTTATAATCAAATACAATATATCAATTGCTAGACGCACTTACCCCATCGTACATTGTCATTGAGACTATAGCTTTGTTTATCTAAAGGGTGGTTTATAATGATAGCGATAAATGTTTGTAAAAACTAATAAGTGTGAAGGGTTATTGTAATTGTCAAGATATTAATTTTTTGTTTCAAATATTCATTAGTACGATGCAATAAAAAATTTTTATCTTAAATATATAATTTTTATAGTATATTTTAACCCTTAGGTGGCCGGAAGACAATATACTGTCTCCAAATTGGCTCAATATTTTCACGCAACTTATCCATTAGGAGTGCCTGTAACTTTGTGCTATTAAATTTACTAGATCTCGTTAAAAAATATGCCGGCCCTCTAAGGGTTTTACGATGGATGGTAAATGCGTCTCTGATTCGCGTCACTGTATATCTGCACAGTAAAAGTTTTCGTAGATACGTCGTGTCTGATTGTTCATTTAATTCTTAAAAGTGTGCTCTGATTGTCAGTCACTTTTATTGTAGCGTTGACGCGGGGAGGATGGATATAAATTATAATTACTTATTTTATTTTAACAGTCTAATGGACTCATGTTATAATTTATTTACACGTAAATAGTAGCTGTAACAATAATGTATTGTTATATTAGTCGGAATTTATATACGGCTTGGAAAGTGAAGTGTAAATTAAAATTTCTTTTTCTATTTTAGCCTCGGAGGAAAGACTATGGGTATCCTAACTAGGCAATCAGTAAATTCTTCATTTAAATTTAGAAAAAAAAAAAATACAACACGGTAATAAACCTTATATTATATACAAAGCTAATCAGTAACGTAATTATATATTGTATGATACGAAGCAAAGTATATCGATGAGGAGAACGCTGAAAATAGTAATTGATTTCGGAAAAGAAAAGGTGGGAGGCAGAAGCGCCATTTTATCATAGTGAATATATTGGATTACTGTTTTTTTTTTTAACAATATCATGACTATTATTATAAGCATATAAAAACAATTGATATACAACGTATTGACTTTGTCTCAAAATTTACTCACGTAATCCAGACGTTCACTGTGTCACTAATTCATTCCATAACACAGTTTAAATGTACAATTGTTTATAACTAATTAACGAAAAAACTTTTAGCTTTTCCCATTTTCGAAAATCCGAAGGACTTGCACGCGTACCAACTCTAGTATTGTCGTTAAGGGATTAAATACATCACTATTGTTTAGAGGTAGGTAAATTCCTATTGTACGTTTGCAAAATTAAATCTTCTATGTTACGTAATTTATTGTGAACGTAATCTATCAGGCGTAAGCATTTTCTCCGATACACTGCAATGGGCAATTACTCAAATGTCATTATAAAATAATAAAGATCAAACTAGAATTTTTCTACACCGCCCTGCCGTAATACTAATTTATCGACTAAAGACTATGTAAATGATATATTAACGTAATACAAGGTAATTCTTCTCGCCTGTAATTGTCCATGCGCTGTAACACGGCGTCGCACGGTTTACATAATAATAAAGTTCAGTAAGTAAATTGTTTTCTACTATGGATTCTTACGAGTTCTTCACGGGTAATGGTCCAATGAAATCTCTGTTATAGAATATCATGAACGATAGAAATTGTTATTCACCAATTAAAGATTTTAGATAAACTTAACCTCAATCTTTTGAATTTATCCAGTTTTATATAGCGTGGATTCATCTAGGTTTTTTTTTACTTTCACTACACATAGATAGGTAATGACAGGCAAGGTGTTCACGGCGTAGAACTTAATTAAGCCATTTGAGACAAGATTGTCGGACTAATCGAGGGTTAAAGTAATATGTAACGAGAGAAGAGAATATTATTGGAAGCGTAATCGATATCATCGATTAGATTGTAAGTTATATATTAAAACGTGAAACTAATTATCATTATTCATGCATGAAGAATCTATTGAGATTGCTTTACGTGTTTTGAAGATCGGACATGGAAATCAATAGAATCGTCTAAGAGGGATAATTTGGCGTGTAATTAACAAGAGGATGGTCTGAATTTCACATTTATTTAATTGGAGTAATAATTGACGATGCGATTATATAAGAATTGCAACGGTGTTTATACGTCGCATATATAATATATAATATTTATATATATATATATATATATATATATAAATACAGGGTGAGTTATCTTAGATTCCAGATCTTGGAGGAGCCTCCGTAGTGTATTAGATGCGTTATTCTCCAAACTGATTACACGCATCTGCAGGCAAAACTGTTATGCGAGATCAGTACCCTGACATGCTTATAATATGATATCAAAAAAATCTTGGCTGTAGGTGCGGGTAATCTGATTGGAGAATAGTGCACCTAATACATACGGAAGTTTCTCCTAGATTCGGAGTCTATAGGATAACGCGTTCTATATATGTATATATATGCTTAATAGATTTTATACTAAGATTTGCCTTAATATTGTGCCACACGATGTAAAAACTGATATTTTATTTACCCCTCCTCCCCCAATCGTGCTGTGAGTAAACTGCGCACTGTGTACCCAGTTTAATTTAAATTTGGCTCCCTCGATGAACATTGATGCGTTGTACGTTTTAATTTTGTGTCGCTAAATTTAACAAATTTTAGAAAAATTAAAAAAAAATTATAATTTTGTATAATCCGTATGATTCGTTATTTCGTTGCTATATATACAGTAAGTATTTTATAACTGAAATATGATTACAGATAATCATTTGTAGTCACAAAAGCACCACGAGGATTGAGTTATACGTTTATGTATTCATTTATTAATTAGAATTAATACCACTCGCTGGTACAAATACACGAATTATATTATTTTTTATATTCCACGATGTTAAGGGCTAAAGGATTTTGATGAGGAGTTCAGTTTCACGATAAGAGATCACAATATTATCTATGCACGAAGAATATTTATTTTCTGTACGTATTTAGGAAACACGAAAATGTAACTTGTACCGTATTTTTAAGTTTGCCGTACATGTTTATGCTTTAACAATCTGCCTACGGATGCTGTCAGGAGAGCAAACAATGATCTATAAATAAGTTTGAGTTCTTAAATTTCGGGGAATGTCAGTGGTCATCACTGAAAAATACAATGATCTTTTAGTTACCTCTAAGGATTGTTCACTTAAGAAAGGACAGCCAACAAAAATATCATTATCATAAGTCAATGAGTATTTTGATACTTTCTTAAAGGAACATGCAAAAAATTGTTATGCAATAAAAGGTTTAAGTCATATTGTTTTACTAAATTGTATGGAAAAAAAACAGAATTTTGTCTAAGCGAATTTTACGTTTGGAATGAGGATCGGTGTACACAGGTGTTAATTATAAAATTATTATACGTACTAGCATTTGCGTTCTTAACGTGTATCAATGCAATGTCCTGGCTAATATATCAATGGCAGCAAATAAAAGCATTGCGTGATAGTTTCATGGTTATAGTTAATATAGCGGTTTTGTATATATTTAATAGTTTGGTAATTCTGTAGCAGCTGTACAATATGTTTATCCATATGTAAACGGAAATAAAGTTAGCATGTGTTAGAAGTATAGTCTTGCTCGTTCCTATCGACGTTATAAATGAAAGAATAAAAGACAGATTCTTTAAATATAATAAATATTTATTTATCATGGTTCTACCATAAGAATTTATAGAAATCAAATAGGGAGAATCATCTTCAACTGGTCAAATTGTTTTGAATAATCCTGTATAGTGAGTTCTGTGTTCAACATAAATCTTTCTTTATCCTAGGTCTTTTTGCGTGTCCTATGGTTCTTATTTGATTTACATATAAGATAATAATTTTATACCTTAATAATTAAATTTATTACTGTAAACTTTGTGGAATTGCAGAAACTAATTTTTATGAGATATTTTGCAATGATTTGGCAATATATGAAATAGAGTTTTAAAGGTCTAGGACGGAATGAATGTATAGTTTAGACTGCGAGATGTGAATGAAAATTTGATAGTCCTATAATTTATTGTTTAATACTTATCTAGTCTTTAAAGGATTCACAATGCAAAACAAACGCGCAGATCATTCACTGTTGCCTTCCTTGAGGTTTCTTTTTTTCTATTTTGCAATTCTACTTTACAATTGCAATCCCATTCCTTAGAGTCGTATACAAAATATTAATTTGTGATGATAGAAAAGCGTATTTATGAAGTACGCGCATATAAATATAAAGTATTAGACTGGAATATATTTACAAAAGCGTTAATTTAGTAGAATGTGTAGTTATTAAATAAAAAATAATGACGCAACAAAAATTGTCGAATACTTTATCCCACTGATATAGGTTTAATAGTTTCTATTGCAGTAACTCTTTCTTTTAATTTCCTTATCGTGTCATTAACCCCTTCCCGTACTTTAGCGAGTCTGACTCGCGATGAAGATTTTGGCCCAAACATGCATATCGCGAGT
>JASANN010000310.1:544106-651653 GCA_031762395.1 Calameuta pygmaea | reverse complement strand
TGGTCTGTTTAGCGCGCGTCGATGTGTACCGCTTGGGCCCGAGTTTCGTCGAGCTAAATGGCACGGGAAGGGGTTAAACATCAAATGCAAACTAATGTATAAGGACATCGATTAGGTACTATGCATTTCAGGAATTTAATCTCTACGGTCATAAGACATCTACTTCCCTATCGTTTTAAAACTTGTCACTTTTCATATGGCAAGTAATAATCTGTATATGACTATTTACTAATACTCAAAGTAACTTAACGCTTCCGGCCACATATTTTTAACCGGAACAGTCGAGCTATTGGCTATCTGCGTATGGGCGGCGCAGGTGGTGGCACTTTGTTGTGCACTATGACATCTTCTGAACGTTTCGTATACTCCACATGTAAGTGACATAGACTTTCTATCCCAGCTGTAGACATTCCTTGACAGCAGCGAACGTCCAAGTATTTTAAGCAATTACAATACAATTTTATGGAGTCCAAGCTATGGTCCGTTAACCGTGAGCAGCTCTGTATAGTAAAATTAATAAGACACCTATTAATTGAAATATAAAATTCTAGGCACATTAAGAGTTACAGGGTGTGAAGCTTACCTGAAGATGAACACGTTTGAGTCTACGTAGCCTTTTTGCTACATAGGAAATACCAGTATCTGTCAGATTGTGACACTGAGACAGATTCAAATCTTCAATTGCTGGATTATTTTTCGTAAGAAAATCTAATCCAACATGTGTTACCTGATAGTGAATATAAAGTAATATGGAAGTGATGATTTCTAACAGGTTTTTTAAAATTATAGTTATAACTAACCTGTTGACACATGCTCAGATCTAATATTCTGAGTTCTGGAAATGTAAATGCATACTTCAAACTAACATCGGTTATTCTGTTACATCCAGCAAGATTCAATTCTGTTAGTCCTCTGAGTCTTGTTAAAGAGAACCCTGAGCAATGTTCATTATCCAATGAGGTAATGAGGTCTCCGCACATCTGCATCACTTTGTTCTTCCTCTTAGCATCTCGTACTATTTCTTCTTCAGCTCTGGACCGTAAGCTTATTCTGAGGTTTGACTGTGGAACTTGTGGTGTCTTTACAATCAATACCTTCTTGATATTTTCTTTGTTTCCAGCTCCCATACCAGTAAGACCTAAATCACTAACTTTATCACAGCGACTTATCTTCAAGGACCTTAACAGTATCAGCTTTTCAAATATTGTCTGTAATAGAAGAATTGTTATTCTTTTACCGTTGTAAACTCTGAGTATTCATTTAGTATTATTACCTGTATCGTCTTATCAGTAACTGCACTAAAACAATATCCAACACCCAGTAGCCGTAGCTTGGGAAAGCTCATTGCAATAAGTTCAATAGACTTCTCATCTAGATTTAAGGCGTTTGCAGAAAATCTCTCTAAGTTCCTATTAAGCGGTTGTTTATTATCACTAGAATTACTTGTTACATTAAATGAATTTGGATTGACATTTTCAGAATCTTCATTGGGATCGCTATTGCCACCATCATTATCTATTTTCGTGGAGCACAAACCGTCAGTAATACATTCCCCAGTGAGTTGTTCGCATTCAGATATATCCAATTCCTTTAATTTCTCTAGATTACGTATTTCCCGAATACCATGTGCAGTAACGGCACGACACCGTCGGATATTCAAAACTTCCAGGTTCTTCAAGGATCTGCAGATACAAATTAAACTGATATCTGTCACTCGTGTACAGAAGCTAACATCCAGTACTCTTAAAGTGGTTTGATGTTCCAAAAGAGTACGGATCCCTGTGTAAGTTAATTGTTCGCAGGCGTGAAGCTTCAAGGATTCTAATTTCAAATCTTTCAACGTTGACAAGGATGCCAATGCTGTTCCGTCTATCAAAGTACAACCAAAATTCAAATGTTTCAGGTGTTTGCTCTGCTGCGTTATATAACGAAGAACATTAGGGAAGGTGAGGACAGATTCAGATGCTTGTATCCGAGATCCATTATCAGGATAGAATTTCTTGTATAGACCAACGTGAAATGAAATCTGACATCCCATTAAACTGAGCGAACCTAAATTTGGACAGATGGCGACGAGTCTATTGAACAGAGCATCGCTCAAGTATCTATTAGAGGCAAGACTAAGTTCCTGTACACTGCGAAACTTCGACGAGAGCTCTTTAACGTCGTTCTCGTCATCCAGGAGTCGACCTGACATTAGACACTCACGACAAGCATTGATATGAAGCTTCCTTAAGCTCTCACAATGCTTCAGGATAGAAACGAGTGTCCTTTCGCTGAGGTCACAGCATACCTATGGATTATTTATTCCATATTTAATATAAATTGTCAAGAGATAAAAATGGTAGATTAAGATGCATGTGAGACTACCAGGATTAGGCTACGCATATCCGGTCCATATTGCTCCCAGAAAGGCATCATTTGGCGTAGCTCCATTTCATTGAAGATGAAGTGATAAAACGGTCTGATAGAATTTTGCAGAATATTGAGGGCCTCTTGTAAGTTATCAGCAGCACCTTGTCGGCTAAGGATTATGGCTTGCTTGTCGACAAATCGACTGTCGAGAGAAGCTTCACGCCAATGTTGACTGACCAAACCTGCCGACATCCTGTCGGACACTGATAAGTACGACATTATGTGAATGATGACCTAAAATTAAAGTGATCGGCACCTAGAGCTTTTTTACTCGTAAATATATAGACTATTGCTGTATCATATGATATATTGATATAATCTTTTATTATTCTTTATCCAAATTCAAGAAGGATAATCGCCCCATTAATTATGGATAGGACTATCATATCAAAGTATATTGCTGAGTATATATTCAGTGTAGATATGTGTGTGTCTGTGTGGTACTAATTAAACAAGATATGTAATCGGAAACGAAGTATGTTGATTGAAGTTTTATTGGAACTTCTGAAAATTCTTTTGCTTTACAATTTAATTGACTTTGATATTCAATAGATTAATGTAAGATGAATGTGATTACGAGTTGTGTGCGTACACTAGTAAAAAATGAAAAATTTAGAACTGCTGCAAAAATCTTTGATCTTGTTAAATTGAGATAATCTGTTTTGTCCTGAAATGGTACCACCAGACAGATTACAAAGTTACCTGTCATCGCTATAATTAGACATTTTGCTGTACGACGCATATATAAAGATTCTATTCATGGAGAACCTTTGTTCTTAAAAAATACACCTTTGTGCATTTTCTCATTATTGTGAAATAAAAGTTAATATGGATACGCATGCAGCTATCCAACCGTACTAAATGAAGTATTCTAATTATCCTAAGCAAACCATTACCTGATTTATGCCCGTTTCCTCCGACGTTAATCGAAGCTTAAACTCCGGTTACCTTACCTTAATTAAAACTATATTTAAAAAATTAAATTAGGTTTAAACCACGTCGGAGGAAACGGGCATTAGTCTAACGATACCATGGATTATTATTAAGGAAAAAAGGAAAACGTTAAATTTCAGATAAGTTATTAAAATGACAACTAAAATTCATATAGATAATTCTAATGGCTGGAAAAATGATGTTTTTAAATAAATGCACAGATTTCTGACCATAGAAGCTGCATGCATTTTGTCGGAACGGTCCGTCAGAGAAGTTTCCCTAGACGTAACAAATTTATTAAATAATTTTATAATAGTCTTCATATACGGAAGTGGAATACATAATTGTTCAAGGTCACCGTATGACAGATGGATATGAACTATTAGAATTATTTTTATTAATCACGAAAGGCTCACCTCAATTGGTAACACAGGAATGTCAGAATCCGCAGCATTTTCAACAAGAACGTTATGGTCACTCGAAATCTCCATTGCTCTGTTACAACACTTTGTCTGTACGAACATTCGCGAGATTCTTGTAAAAAAATAGTAGTTTTGTGATACGTTTGCCGTTTATGGCAACGATCAGCTGACTGTCTCTTGTAGCAGACTGCGTCGTCTGCGCGTATGCCAGGACCGTATCATATGGGTACTAGGTGCCCCCTGTATCTACTTGAATAGCATATAAAGTATGAAAAACAATAGTTCAAGATAATATGTATGCATTTTCTTTCTTTCTTTGTAGAACCTTAAAAGAGTTCGATTAAATTTTACCGTAGGAAGCATCGTGAAGGTAGTTGGGATTTTTGAGCATAAATCACGTTACTTAGCAAAACTATGTAAAATATTGTTTTTGTTATTTAACTTCAAAATGATAATCGAATCAACAGATTGTGTTTAAAAATTGTATTTTCTTCTTCGTACACTGAAGATTAGTCTAAGAAATACGTATTTGTCATTACTGGTTATTTATTATTCGTAATCTCTGAATCGCTCTTGAACTCTATTTTTTCTCATTTTTATTTTTGGTGTATGTTGATATGGATTTAATGATGCTCGTGCCTAATAACGAATCACAGGTATACATTGATAGTTTCATATGAGAATGTGCAAGATGTAGATTTTTTGGTTGATTCTAATTATTTGTATGGTATTGAAATTTTGATTTTTCAGAGTACACCTCGATTAGAACATGTATGCGAAGTACCTGAAGAGGAGGATGAATTACTTGAATTTATTGCAGGCAATGCGTGGATACCAAGACTTCGACGATGGGTCGTTAGACAATGTATGTTGTCAATAAATCATCCTGGTACACGTGCTTGCATGAAGAGTACAGCATCAATTAATTTTGAGAAAAGTAGACACCTCAGATCTTATCCGTACATGATACATCCTTTCAGCCCATTTAGGTTATCAATGAAAATACCTTATTACTTAATTATTTATTGACAGTTACAAAAGTAGGTAATGCATCGCGAGGCATGCTTTATTTGCTAAAAATATTTCATTGTATTACAGATGTCACTGGGAAATGATAATGTTTTTTTTTACGTTACTCGTTCTCTCCATAATGCCGGCTTTGGCCACCTTTTATTTCGAAGAAGATGAAAAAGTAGTCTTTGGATCAATAATCGTTGAAATTATCTTTCTGATAGACATCGTCTTGTGGTTCTTAACAGGACACTACGATTATTCGACAAAGGTTATTGTCCTGGATCCAAGAATGGTGGCTCAGTAAGTCTTACAATGGACTTTATTATAGGATAATATAATCTAATATTGCCTGTTATCATTTTAGAAAGTATTTAAAAGGTTTCTTTATACTGGATCTTTTATCGGCTATCCCTTTCAAAATATTAGGAACCTTGATAGCCGGGCGGAGAAAAACTGAGTGGTACTACAATTGCTTGAAGCTCTTTAAAATTGTGAGACTCCGAACAATCCTCATTTATGGAAAGCGACTTTGTTACGTTAGTAGATAATTGGATTTATCGAGCCTTTGATTTTTATTTCGTGATAATTTAATAACTAGTATTTTAGACTTATCGTCTCTCGTTTCAAACGCATAAGAGTCTTGAAACTATTATAATTTTTATGTTAATTATTCATTGGAGTGCTTGTCTTGAATATTATGTACCATTGGTAATATTGAAAATGCCAGGTACAAATGAAAATGGAGAGTAAGTATTTGTATTGATAAGTTAGATAATTTTTAAAATGAATTTCTAAATGTCGGATTTTCTTTCAGTTCGTGGATCTTGTCTGATTACATGAAGACTAAAAATACTGGAATAACGAAGTATATACAGAGTCTTAATCGTGCCACCATTGCTCTCACTAGTTCTGCACATTTTCTTATTGTGAAAACAACAGAAGATGTTATTATAAACGTAATTTTAACAGTAATCGGTAAAATTGGCTTAATCTATATACTAGGTAATTTTTCATTTTATTAAGTTTATCCAGTTTATCCTAAAAATTATGTTTTACTTTACTGCTTATTGTAATGGTATTAATGTACTATGATTAATCCACTAGGACAAATTTTGCAATTAATAACTACATTCCGCTCGCGCAATAAAGGATATTCCAAGTTGCTTCAACAATTACACGAGTACATGAGATTCAAGGAATTGCCATTGACAATTCAGCGACGAATTCTTGCCTATTTCGATTATATCAGTAAAAAGAGCTTCCAAAGAGAAAAGTATATAATGACGCAAGTTTCGTCGCAATTACGTGAAGTAAATTTTGTCTGCTCCGTATCACAGCTATGAGAAAAGTTTTGTTAACCTTTTAAACTTTTCGCCAGGAATTATTATTTCATAATTGCAAGAAATTCATTGAGAATATTAAATTATTTCGACACTTACCGCCTCAAGCTATTACACACATAATAACGTCATTGCGATCTGAAGTCTTTTTAACTAATGATGTTATAATTGAAGCCGGTACACCGGGCGATGCATTATTCTTCATAGTTTCCGGTACAGTGGCTATATACTCAAGTGCAGGAAAGGAGGTGAATTTATTTACATTTTTTGATAAATCTCATGCGGATTCATTTATCTGAATATATATAATTTATCTTTAGATTTGCCATTTGGAGAACGGAGCACATTTTGGCGAAGTCGCACTGGTTATGGAAAACGAACATCGTATTGCCACTGTCGTTGCTATCGAGGCTACTGAACTTTACGTTATAACGCGTGACGATTTTCAAAAGGCCATTGCGGATTTTCCTCATCTTTTGAGCAAATTGCAAAGATTAGCTCTTGAAATTCTTGATAAAGCACCGATTTTAGAGGAGGCGCTTGGCCGAGATCGCTCTGTGCCCTCCAATATTAATATAAGTAATGTTATTTATAAGAGGAAGGAATAGAATTATATGTGTGCTATATGTATCATATATATTACTTGTGATATTTTGTGATGTATAGTTGTGATCTTCAGTAAAAATTAGGTCGTTCGTTTTAACAATTTTAAAGACTATTTTCTTGCTTTAAAAGTCTGAACAGATAATTCAACAATTAAACAATATATGTTATTCAACCGAATAATCATTAACAACAAGAAATATCTCAATGACTAACAGCTGAGAATTTTGAAATAAATAATTTAGTAGAATTTAATATATCAGCAACATCGTTAAAAATAATTAACTTCAAATAAAATTCTATATCAAATCATAATATCCACATAGATCAGTGATTGTAATTAAGCATCATTTTCCTTTGCTTATAAGGATTTCTATAAGATTGTTGATAAACAGTCATGAGTCTCCAATGTTCAGGATAATCGGCATCTCTACATCCTTTAACTATACTAAAAGGTGGTGTCAGTGTATCAATACAAAACGATCGTTTCGCATATGGTGTTCTTGGTCTTGGAACATTCACACTGTTTGGTAGTCCATTACGAGACTTTTGGGTTCTCTGAGACCTACTAGCTGACTGAATTAATCTGCGTCCATTTTTTTTAAGACTGTTCTGCGCATTAAAGTTACAGGCAGTACAATGTCGAAGAAAAGCTGCATGCTGCGGCCTGGCACGAATTACTGTATTAGTTTTGTCAATATCTTCTAACAGACAGTCATTCCCAGTGACTTGTAGATCATTCATCCTTTTACAGAGGTCATGTTCAGAGCGTTCCTGATAATTTAAAAAATGATTATCATCCATATGACTGTTAGTGTTTACCTTATTACTAATGCAGGTACACTGTACCTCGAGTTTGGCGAGTTCTTTTTCACCTGAATTACATTGAGGTACCTCAGACTTATGGTTTTCACAGCATCTACAGGAGGAGTAATACTGTCTTTGTATTTCCTGTTTATTCTTAGTTTTGTCTACCCTGGTTGATCTCAGGTATTCATTGTCATGTATATTGCTCCCGCGTTGCACAAGTGTAAAAATGGCTGGTGCTAATCCACCATCCGAGCCATCGATATGAACTGGTCGGTGTGGTTCGTAATCAGGATTAATCGGAGCATCCCAACAAATAGCAAGATCCATATGCGTAGATGGTTTCTTGCAACCCAACTCAGGACCATAAAGATATCTTGGGCATTGAGCAACAATTTCTGGATGATGTTTGGTACATGGAAACTCATCACGATTTCTTTTACAAGACGGTAACGAGCCCGAGGATTTTGCACGTCTGAAATTCGTAAACACTTTATCGTCCACCTTGTCCGGTAATGGTTGATGCTGTAGATTTTCCGTATGAAATTTCTTAGCGATAGCAAAATTGTCGTAGCAGGACGAAAAACGCATTTCTCTCTCTTTCTTTGGCTTTCCCCGCAGTCTCTCTTCGCGTTCCTGGTTATTCCGTACGGCACCACTTAGGGAAGAAATTTTCAATGTTCCTGAGGCGTACCTTGGAACGTTACATACATGTTCCTGAGGATGCTTCGACCTGGCTAGATTTCCTGGACAGTAGGCACAGCATCTTTGCCAGGAAGTCATATCTATGTAACATTTTGTTGTATTTTTTTTTGGATTTACCTATAAAAAGCGTTAAAAGATTATTTTGCACAAATTTAAATGACAATTATCATATTTATTGACGATGCAAATATATTACCTTTTTTTGTAGATTCCTATTTATTTAATGGACAAACTTTTTAAAAACAATGATTTTAACAAATATTTTTCTTTAATTTCTAAATTTTTCAATCATTTAGATAGTCTCTCCAGCACTACTGTGCTTTACATGGGTATGGATACGTTTGCCGACTGTTTTACATTAACATTACGCATTGATTGTCTTGCCTGTACTACATGTACCTATAGGAATGCGCGCATTGGGAGGCCGAAAACTTTGCGTTACTCGCGTAATGTTTATTTGCTTGACAACGGAATAGTTCGATATCTGATGGTATGCGAAGAAGGAGAATAAAGCAGCAGAAACTATACACTACATGATTATCCTTCAGGATCCTTGAACTTATAGCACTGCAGGAGTTTATCGAATTCTGAGAAATCTGCTACTATAAGGTCAAAGATACTTCGAAAGACAGAATAATTGTTAATACCTTTACTTTATTACATAGACTATTAATATATTAAATAAGAAAATAACACACATATCTTTTAATATATCAACAATGGCAATATAGCACGTTTAAATATTTCTCTAAATCTCTAGCCTTCGGCGTTTATTTGGAATACGTAATTGAATATATTTTAACAAGGTGGCTTTTTTGTATTGCTGTAAAAAAGCCATATATTCATCATTAGGTTTTACAAGACTAAAAATATAATCATCATTTGCGTGATTATCACGGCATTTGATTAAGTTCTTTTTTTCAATATACATATAACAACAATTCACTTATATATTTCCCTTGTGATAACTTCGTTATGAAACATGATACTGTAAATATAATGTAGATGTAATTGCGTCTAACCTATTGGAACGTGGAGGGTTTTCAAGGTGGCAAACTGCGACGCTTTATTGTAAATTCAACTAACCGTCGTCAGTTGCAGGTGCGCCGAATGATGCACCGTCATGGCGACGTTACCTCCGCGCAAAAATCCGACACCGACGAAAATCTCGAAAGAGCATTTAACGCCGTTGCAAATATTGTTGCAGTTGGGGTTTTCAGAGCACAGAGCGTGAGTCTTCCATATTTTTCCTATTACTTTAGTCACATAAAGCATCCTCTATTTACTTCTCTCAATTGCACTTGAGGCTTACTCGATGCTCTGCATTAATCGCCATTGTAAACAAACAGCTGTCAAATTTGGCCTTCGTACGTTAGCTTGTTATTTAATTTTAGTCTAAATAATTCTTTATTATTACACGTGCTCAATGAAATTATTATTTTGTCCTGAAATTCACTCAGTTCTTAGTCATGATCACTGATTACTATGAGTTGAATGATTAGTGAATTGTGATGATTCATTATGTTTAATTACACTAGGGAAATGAAGATAAATGTAGTAATAACTATAAATGATGTCATTTGCTTTACTCTTTGTTTATCTCTTGGCAGAGTGAAGGCACTGGCAGCCACTGGACATCGGGGTGTACAATTGGCATCAGATTGGCTTCTGACACATGTTAGAGATCCTACTTTGAATTCTTATGAACCAAGAGAGTATGTCTTGTATGCCTGTCCAACGGGAGTTCTGGCTGAGAAGTTACTTACGTTCTGGAATGAAAGTAGAGAACTAGGATGGAACGGAGCACTGAACTTCATGCCACATATTACGTTGGTGTCATTCTTCAGAGCACCAGATGAGTCTGCTGAACAAATAGCCAGTGCCTTGGAGAGTATAGTTGACTGCAATGAATATCCTGATTCCATTGAACTGGAAACATATGTGTCTCAAAACTTTATGGGATTATTTGTCAAAGACAAGCACACTGAATGGCTTACGTCTATTGCTATGCGTTATGTGAACAAACTAGCAAATCTTATGATCACTGCGGAAGCACACACCAATTCATTACATCTCTCTCTAGCATATCAATTTCCTAATTCCCTCTTTGCACCTCTAAATAACATGGTAGAACAATTAGGGTCAAATGTGCCAGCTAACTGGGAACTCAGGTTATACTCACGAGATTCCAGATTGCGAAATGCACATGTCCATAAAGTGACACATGCTCACGTTCCCAGAGAACATGATGAGCTCGAGTTAAGACCCGGAGATTATATTTATTTACCTGAAGGAGCTTGTGACGCTTCTATCGACGGATGGGTCGAGGGTATTTCCTGGTTAACGGGAACTTCGGGATATTTACCATTGAATCATACAAAACGCACAGCGGAATCAGATGCGTGGACACTTCACTGTACCATACAGATCACCGATCATAGACCGCAAGTTGGTGGAGAAGTTCCCAGAAGTAGAAAGCCTCCGGTACTCTCCTCGAGTGAATCTCTAGACACCCCGGATGGGGTTCCAGCACACAATGAACCGGTAAGTATCTATTCTCTCAATATACAAACTAAAATTTAATCAATTATGTAAACTAGTATTTATTTTAATTGACAGATAGAAGCTACACAACCACCTACAATACCGTCACGACAAATTTTTATCTGCCGCCATGGTGAACGTATAGATTTTACATTTGGCACTTGGATTCCATACTGTTTTGAACCTAATGGCTGTTACATCCGTCGAGACTTGAACATGCCTAAAGAAATTCCACCTAGGAACATACAAGATTTCCAAAATGACAGTCCTTTGACGACTTTAGGCGAAATGCAAGCAACTCTAGTCGGAGGAGCCATGAGATCTTCTAATGTCAAGATAGATGTTGCTTTCACATCACCCTCGTTACGCTGCGTCCAGACTCTGTCTCAGATATTAAAGGGACTGGGGTCCGATGTTTCCATGAAAGTGGAACCAGGTCTAATAGAATGGTTAGCTTGGTATCCAAATGGTTTGCCAACATGGATGAGTCCAGATGAGTTAGTCAAAGCTGGTTTCAACGTGGACACAAATTACGAGCCCATAGTCAAGACCAAGGAACTTCCCCAGAGAGAAAACGCTGCCCAGTATTACGAGAGGAGTTTTGAGTTAATTAAGAAAATCATCGAAAACACGGTAGGTAATATATTAATTGTCGCGCATGCAGCATCCTTAGCAGCTTGTACCAGGCAGCTTACCGGTCGTAGAGTACCACCAGCTGCCGAAGTCACACGATTGGTCCAAAGAGTTCCATATCTTGCGTGTTTAACGGCTCATGAAAGCCTGGACGGATGGCAACTTCATCCGCCACCTTTTCCGCCAATCACCCACACGAGTAACAGTCGATTTGACTGGAAGATCCTAACGTAGAATATTTATAATAATACAGCGCCTCGATTAAATACGGCGAATTTATCGTTTTCGTATTAAGATTTTCATTGAGAAACGGTGCAAAGACTGTTACGATACCATGAATTTCATTGCAAGGCCTAGACGGGTGGGGATCCCTCAGGTCATAGAGATAAAAGATACGCGATAGTCAGTAGGTCTTTATTCTGCTATACAAAACAACTACGTGTGTTATTCTAAGGAAAATATGGACCATTTGAATGATTAGAATTACGAGTGAATTATTTTATTCGAAGAAAGATGGGAAAATCTTGAGAAGATTATGTATTTGGAAACAAGCGTGAAAGACGTACGCTTCTTTTTGTGTGATCGATTTTGCAGTCTACTATTTCTTCGCTTTCTTTTTTCTCTTCCTTTTCTTCGCGAGGATCAAATACTTTGGTAAAATATGAAATTACGGGTAATCGCATTCCATTAAATAAAATCTTGTACAAAGATTTTAATCGCAATCAAGTATTTCGAAATTTTAATATTACTACTGTGAATGTACTTAAATGTTCTACTTTTGCAAATCTTGAAAATGTTTACAGCTGAATTCAATTATTAGAAATGCGCAATTTCGATGTTGCTTAATCATTTTAATTCACGATACGTGATCTCAGCGAACTACATTATATTGTTATGATCATTACGTATGATCTAAGTTATGAACTTTTAGATCACTTTGTCAATTATTCGTGACTTCGAATTTTGAAATTTTTACGTATTTTGAATATAGTATATTAAATGAAAGGTTACGAGGAGCTATTCAGATTGTAATTATCGCAGTGTTATCTTTTATGGAATATTATATTATTTACTTGATCCGTACCGTTAAGTTTACCAAAGAGAGTATATCTGTATATGAGAGTATTTTAATAAAAAATATTAGGCAAACGATTGAATAACTTTGTTTATATGTACAGTACAAATTTATTAAAATCTACAATATACACCAATTCTGTTATCTCTGGCAATATACAAAAATATTATTTCATTCCTACCTATTTTCTTGACAAATATGCAATGAACTTTACAAACGTCATTATTTATTTTTTGTTAACCATTTCATTACCTTTTTTTTTTCGAGAAGAGCTCTGTTACCGAATACGTTAAACATGGCCACCTTCTTTTAATTTAGCTATCAAGGTGTCAACGTCAGGCAGAATGGACCCAGCCTGTCTAACTGGTGGTTCCTCGACAGAGACAATCTCTATCCTGGGGGCAGTGTTTACGCCAAGATCTTTGGGAGTAAATTTTTTGATTGGCTTCTTCTTGGCTTTCATGATATTAGGCAGAGTAGCGTAGCGCGGCTCATTAAGCCGCAAATCAGCACTAATTACTGCTGGTAACTTCACTTTGATGACTTCCAATCCTCCGTCCACTTCCCGAGTGACTGTTAGGCTACCTGATCCTGGTTCTATCTACGAAAATAGATTGCAAAGTTATTTATGAAATTTTTAATGAAGTATGTTTTTTAAATTGCTTGTCAAGAATGTTTTAGTTGCAAGGTTAAAAGTGTTGGTCTTATCAGTTTTGTTGATCTTAGTTGACTAACATAAGTGAAGTTGATGCGTAACAATGATGTGGGTATGTTTCTTTTCTTTTTCAAAGAGTGTAAAGATGTTTTGTTTCTTAACTCAATCAGAATAGTTTCTTTTATAATATTATGTTATACCTTGCTGGCAAAAGTTGCAGCTGGCCAATCCAAAACACCAGCAAGCATCTGCGCTGTTTGGTTATTATCATCATCGATTGCTTGTTTTCCAAGAATTACCAGGTCGACCTTTTCATCCTGAGCAAGTTTAGCAAGGATTTTAGATACATGGTAAGGTTGTAGTGTCTCGTACTCTGGGCCAGAGACTTCGACATGAATACCACGATCAGCACCCATTGCAAGAGCAGTCCTCAAGGTTTCTTGAGCTTGTGCTGGACCGCAGCTCACAGCAATGACTTCTTGTGCTATTTTCTTCTCTTTCATGCGAACTGCTTCCTCAACAGCAATTTCATCGAATGGATTCATAGAGTGTTTCACTCCATCTGTGACAACTCCACTTTTATCTGGTTTGACCCTGATCTAAGAGACCATATAAAGTTTTAAAACTTCTTTACAATTACATGAAACAGTTGATTAGTTGATATATAGCTACGTCCACTTTTCATTCTCGTTCTGCAGTTAAATATTTGGAAAACAAAGACATGAATCTTACATAAATTGATAAGAGTTTTATGCTGTGCATGTATAAGTTCAGAAATGTGGGGTAGAATAAAAAATTAAATTTTAGTAACAAGTTTAGTGTGAAAAGTCTGCTTATTAAAAAGTTTTTCTTTTCAGGTTTCACTTTGACCTGATCTTTATCTTTACCTCATAAAATTGGGACTAGCATTTTTATAAATTACCTTGACTGCATAGTCAATTACTCTCTTAACGCCAACAAGTACACGAGACATGATTGGTAAACGATAAAATTATAAATGAATAAAATATAATTGATTCTGATGAATTCGACCAGAAGTACAGTAAATATGAGACAAGCTCTGTGCTCAAATCAGTAGCTATTGGTGGCTTTATACAGATGCGCGACGGAGTGGGACTGTATAGTTACATCATTTCAATGATAACAGCCACGAACACAAATTTTAATTAAATTACGAATCATAAATTAATAAGAAATATATGCATTAAAAGCTTCTCCTTATTTTATATTATTATATTAGAAAAAAGCAGTACAATATTAACAATATAGGAAATATATTCCTCGAGTTCAAATTCCACTTTCCTTGAAAAAAAAAATGGCGGAAGCTTTAATTCAAAGTACAACTACTTGGTAACCCAATTAGAAATACTGTGTCAATAATCAATAGTGTGAAATACAAAAAGACTGATAAAAATTTCTTAGATCTTTTAATATAATTGGGAATTAACAATAGCTGGAAATTATATGGGTTTATTGATTTTTTCAATTTAACAGTTGGATAAATATAACCATTTGCCTGAACAGAACTTGTGGCCTTTAAATATTAACTATTTATATAAATATTTAACAAAATCATAAAATTCCTTAAAATTTGTGCTGTCCAACAAGGTAGTAAACGAGAGGTTGTCGAATAAAATATATATATAAAGTTTATTTGATTATAAGAATATTTTGATCAAGGTTGACGTTCAACGTTATAAGAGCGCTTCCATCGCGCAATCTGCTTCTTTCAAGTGACGTGGCTCGAATGACGGGCACACGTCTTGTCGAATTTTTAATATAAGGTAGTGCCGCATCTGAAATTAATGAAATAATGATTTAACTGTGTCGAACAGAAAGTGAAAATTATCACAATTTTTACTATATAGTTTCCAGTGGCTCTGAAGTAGAAGAATCACTTTTCTGGGTATGTTCACAGACGTTCAGTATGTAACCTAGCACCATTTGCTATGATAAATTTTCTTAACACTGTAGAATCATTGTTTTTGGAATCAAGGCTTATACAGTATAATGAAATCTAATTTACTTACAGCGTTATGACGACTTACGAAGAATTTATACAGCAAAATGAGGATAGGGATGGAGTACGTTTCACATGGAATGTGTGGCCCTCCTCTCGGATTGAAGCTACTAGGCTTGTTGTTCCTCTAGGAACACTTTATCAGCCTATCAAGGAACGTCTTGATCTTCCTTCTATACAATATGATCCTGTTCTCTGTACAAGGCCTGTGTGTAGAGCTATATTAAATCCACTTTGTCAGGTTGATTATCGTGCTAAGTTATGGGTCTGCAACTTCTGTTTTCAACGAAATCCTGTACGTATTCTTTTTATTGTTATATTAAAGTATATTATAATGTGTTTTATTTATAACAAGCTTACTGTTGGTGTTATAGTTTCCACCACAGTATGCAGCCATTTCAGAACAGCATCAACCTGCTGAATTAATTCCAATGTTCTCAACAATAGAATACACTATTACGGTATGATAATACTATTGTACTTATCTGCTTTCACAGTAGCCTTATAAATGTTATTCATGGTCTTCTTAATATAGAGAGCACAGTGCCTACCACCAATCTTTTTATTAGTTGTGGATACATGTATGGATGAGGAGGAACTGGGTGCCTTGAAAGATTCCCTTCAGATGTCTCTATCACTCCTTCCTCCTAATGCTCTCATCGGCCTCATAACATTTGGAAAAATGGTTCAAGTTCATGAATTAGGTTGCGAAGGCTGTAGTAAGAGTTATGTATTTCGTGGAACTAAGGATCTTCAACCAAAACAAGTTCAAGACATGTTAGGTATGTAACTATTTCGATGATACTTTCAGGAAAGATCATTATGCTCACTGATGTCGATTTAGGTATCGGTAGGCCAGTACCTGGACAAAATCCCAATCAACAGAGAGGTCCTGGCGGGCAACCTCTGCCTCCAGCCAACCGGTTCCTTCAACCAGTTCATAAATGTGACATGAGTTTAACGGATTTATTAGGCGAATTACAACGTGATCCATGGCCAGTTGCTCCCGGAAAGCGACCTCTGAGATCAACCGGAGTTGCACTAGCTGTTGCGACTGGTCTTCTGGAAGCCAGTTACGCTAACACCGGAGCCAGGTAGAAGCATCAAATATATATTTAACTTAAGAAATTAAAAAACTTTTATAACTTAACATCTTTCTAGAATCATGTTGTTCGTCGGTGGACCATGTTCTCAAGGTCCCGGTCAGGTTGTCACAGATGATCTCCGTCAGCCTATAAGGTCTCACCACGACATTCACAAGGACAATGCCAAGCATATGAAAAAAGCTACCAAACATTACGACAGTTTAGCTTCACGAGCTGCTGTGAATGGTCACATAGTTGATATCTATTCCTGCGCTCTAGACCAGACTGGTCTCCTAGAAATGCGTCAGTGCTGCAACTCAACCGGTGGCCACATGGTCATGGGTGATTCCTTCAATTCATCCCTCTTCAAACAGACGTTCCAGCGTGTCTTCACGAAGGATCCTAAGGGCGATTTGAAGATGGCCTTCAATGCAACACTCGAGGTTAAAACCTCACGGGAAATCAAGGTGTCTGGAGCTATAGGTCCTTGTGTATCGCACGGTGTCAAAGGACCAAGTGTTGGCGAACAGGAAGTTGGTCTTGGTGGCACCTGCCAATGGAAATTCTGTTCTTTGACACCCTCAACCACAACAGCACTCTTCTTCGAGGTTGTCAATCAGCATGCAGCACCCATTCCTCAGGGTGGTCGAGGATGTATTCAGTTCATCACTCAATATCAGCACAGCAGTGGTCAACGAAGAATCAGAGTTACTACAGTGGCCAGAAAGTATGTTTCTATCTGTGCAAATATTATTGAACGAAATATTTCTATTACACGCGCGCGCGCGCGTGTGTGTGTCTATATCATTAATCTATAAATATCATCACTTACTTATAGCTGGGCCGATGCATCTACATCTCTGCACCATGTGAGTGCAGGATTCGATCAGGAAGCAGCTGCAGTTTTGATGTCACGTATGGCAGTATTCAGAGCAGAAAGTGACGATGGTCCAGACGTCCTGAGATGGGTAGATAGAATGCTTATACGACTCGTAAGTATAGTTAAAAACTACAAATATTTAATTTACTGTTATAAAAATGATAGAGAATATAACAATCATTCCTCTTACAGTGTCAAAAGTTTGGCGAGTACGCAAAGGATGATCCCAATAGTTTTAGACTGGCTGAGAATTTCTCTTTATACCCACAGTTCATGTATCACCTACGGAGATCACAATTCTTGCAAGTTTTCAATAACTCACCGGATGAGACAAGTTTCTATAGGTACATATGCTACTTTTGATTTTTTTTTCAGCAAAACATTGAAAGTGAATGAACAGTTTCCAATGTCATTATTTAACGTTACTTCAACTTCCACCAGGCATATGCTCATGCGAGAGGATCTAACAAACTCATTGATAATGGTGCAGCCAATTCTATACAGTTATGGATTTGGTGGACCACCAGAACCAGTACTACTGGATACATCGTCCATCCAACCAGATAGAATTTTACTAATGGACACGTTCTTCCAGATACTCATTTTCCACGGAGAGGTAACCTAACCTATTCTCAACTGTGAATTCAATGTAAATAAAAATGACTTATTTCCTATATAAAATGTTTCTGTTACAAAAGACAATAGCTCAGTGGCGTAAGCTGAAATACCAAGACCTTCCGGAATATGAGAACTTCCGTCAACTACTAGCTGCTCCTGTCGACGATGCTGCTGAGATTCTCGCGGGCCGATTTCCGGCTCCGAGATATATTGATACTGAGCAAGGGGGTTCACAAGCCAGATTTCTTCTGAGCAAAGTCAATCCAAGTCAGACGCACAATAATATGTATGCCTACGGAGCGGTAAGTGTTGGAAAATTTTAATTACTCATTGTGATATAAGTTTTATTCATAATTTATGTTGCGTCACATTCTTTACGGTTGTGGTAATTAGTTCTATCGTAAACCTTAGTCTTTGATTATGGACCGTATAATTACGTGTAAGCTAACGTGACACATTACGTTACGCAAATCATACGTAACTAATCATTTTTTATGTCGCCGTGATCCTGCGAACCAGGGAATGCCGATGCCCAGTGGGGTGTGTCTTTATTTTTATTTAATTTTATACATTTTTTAAAATCTATATTGCTACTTCTGCTTTATTCTTTCATGGTGACGGGAAGGGCTGTGGGTCGATAAATTCTAAATTCGACGTATGTCTATTACTAAGATGCTTCTTTTAGGTCACTGTATATATATGATACATAACTTGCTAATTGGAATTAATTTAGTAGTTCATTATTACTTATATAAATATTTTAAAACTATACTATAGGAAAAGTTAGCTCTGTCTGATATTGCAAAATTTTATTCTTTTTGATAAGTCCCAGTGTATTTTCACTAACACCGTTTTTATAGTTAGTGTAGATTATGCATATATTACTTTAAAAACTACTTTTTTGAAATCACTAACATGTTTTATGGGATTCAGCATAAAACTCAATCTTTATAAACAACACTGGTGCCGGCTTCAATCTGAATTTTTAATATTGCTATGAAATAGGGATATCAAATTTTCATTTTATATCAATTAATTTATTTTATTTGTGATTTAGGAAAGCGGAGCGCCTGTCCTGACCGATGACGTCAGTCTCCAAGTATTCATGGAGCATCTGAAGAAATTGGCTGTATCATCAACAGCTTAGGATCTTAAGTAATTAGGAATAACGTATAATAACATTATCCCTTTTATATATTATACAAATACAGATTGTAATTAATAACTGTAGGAAAATGCGTGTATTATGTATATTTAATCAGGGCAATGAGAGACCTCTACTGATTGCAATGTACCACAATGCATTTTTTTTCGTCGACGTTGAGCACGAGCTCAGCACGAACAAAATATGAATTGGTTATGAAGAATAGTAAATGAGTCTTTCTCGTTACTATTTCTCATTGTTTCATAGTCGAGACGACGCTGTACAATGTCATAATGAGTCTGCGTACTCGTGGAAATTGTACAGATTCTCTGAATTAGGTGGGTATGGTTATAACACAACCCCCTATATTCCATAGTAATACGTGAACTTAGGTAACAAGAAAAAGTAATGGGAACGTTAAAAATAAATAGTAAAAGAAACCTCGGATATCATCAGCTTTGTTTTTTTTTTTATGTTTAATATTTTCACAAACAATGATTTACAGGAATATACAATAATTGTATATCGATCTATTGCATCTACAAACAGTCAAAGATACTAGAGAGCAAGTGGCGTATTGCGCTTACCATTAATTAGTAACTTGAATTTTGAAAAGAATTAGAAAGGAAGAAAAATTGTCATCAGTGTAGTATGTATATTCATTTCAAGCACCAGTTGCCTTGCATATACTAATACATCACTGAATTGTTGCTATTTTACAGCAAAAAGTTGAGCGCTAACATTTTTCCATTTTCTTTCACCTCAATGATTACAGCACTATACCTGGAAAAATGTATGAGACGAGTCGCATTTGCATAAAAATTTCACTTTCTATCAAGGTATTGTCCGTTGACTATTATCTTAATATAATTTCTAAGAGAAAGCGAGTATATAGAGCTTTTCTCAGTGGTTTGCCCTTACATTATTTTGCTCAATTTGCATCATACCAGACTTACGGAATTCTGTATCTTTAAATTTCGAAATAACCTGACTCAATGTTCGCAGCAAAACTTTGTTGTAGCTATTGTCGAACGATCTTAGCTAAGAAATCGTATAGACATTTTTTGTTCTACATCTGTTCGCTCCAAAGCTTTGCAAAACTCCTCAAAGGAAATCATACCATCTCCATTTTCATCTGCTTCAACTATTGTTCTTTCCGCAATGCTTGTTAGTTGTTCTTCACTATAGAAATGTATGAATTAGAAATTTATGATTAAAGTTAATAATATATATATGTAATATTGCTACAAGTTTACCTAATATTAGCACCAACCATCATGTGTAAGATTGCTAGAAGCTCATCCTTAGAGATCAAGTCATCATTATCCAGATCATACATTTTGAAAGCAACTACAAGAAATGTAACACTATATTTCCTCTGTGATTAAAGTTTCTCAAAACTAACTTACATTTCAATTTTTCTTGTCTAGAATTCAATCTATTAGGACTGTTTTTCTTAACAGGCCGAAAATGAGCAAGTACTTGCATAAATTGCAAGAAGTTGACTCGATCATTGCCACTTTCCTCAAAGAAAGCATTAACAATCCTTTCTCCTAAGGGATTGATGGCAAGCTCAGGAATCCTAAGAAAGTCTTCACGGCTTAATGTACCACAGTCACCTCGATCCAAACTTGTGAATCGACTGTACAAACGTTCGATTTGATTTGGGGTGACTAAAAGACAACAAAAATGATAAGCACATAAAAACATAAAAAACTCAAATATAAGTAGAAACCAGAATAATTGAAGACTTATACATGGAGTTTTGCACATTTCACAAGATGCCTATCATGCAGTATCTTCTACAACCTTTTACGACATAGAACTATGAAAATGACTTACATCCAGTAGCTTCCTGAATTTGTGCGATTTCCTCCTCACGTAAAAGTAGACTAGATCTGTTTCCCATTTTTAATTACTTCTCTAAGTTCTTGACGGTGACTGAATGGATAAAACAATAACCGACGACTTTAAAGACACTGATTATATCGTCATTGATATAGTTCTGGCTCAAAACAGGTCAAAGTGCAGTTGATACCTGACAGCTATTAGGTTAGGTTAGGTTTAATATTCGAATAGTGCGCACCAATCAACGTAGAACAAGCATGCCTCTTCTCTCTTGTTTGGAATGCGGAACTCCTTGTGCAATTTTGACACGTAACTTGCATATTTTTTGTACAGAAAGTAATCTTGAAAAAATCATGACAAGTTTCTTTGATCTAGTGGACACTTATGCACACCTTTTGCCAATAAATTATAATGTATCTAATCACGAAAAGTTAAGTATTGAATTTTCAAAGCCACGTAGAATAAAATCATCAAAACCACATGAACAAAACAATAAAATTTACACGATATAAAGTCGAAATTGTGACTAAAATTAATTTATGTTAAAAACCACACGTCCTTTTATCTAAAATGAAACGGTGGGAGTAACGATACTCCACTTCTTTGTATACCAATTTAAACTGAAGATGTTAAAGGATTATATACATATATACCCGAGAGATCTAGTAAAGAGGGCTAGTTTTATGGGACTTTGTGTCTGATGGTCAGTGAGCACGAGAGCACACGGGAGCAACGGGAGATATGATGGAACCACCATAGAAGCTCTGGAGGGGGTTAAACTGCCATATAGTTCACTTTAGACACTTTAAACACAGAATACACGGGGGCTGATCCTTTTTACCAATATCTCCTCAGTATGGAGAATACATTACGATAAAGAAATAATGCCATAGAATGGAAGTGCTTACTCATTTTTTCTTTATTATCTTGTATATTACCTACAGTTATACATAACTAGTTAAAAGGATCGCCGTCATATTCGTACGTACCATGATACAAATCGTTTGTGTGATTGAAAATGAATACTTTGAGCGGAACTGCGAGACCATCATGTCAAGACAATACTTCTTTTGTGAAAAACAATTTGGTTGAACGCATATAATTAATAGCAAAACGGTAGCCGACGGCAAAGAAAATAAAAAAGAAAAGAAAACGAAAGAAGTTCTTGATCAGATTTTCCAGTTTGTTTCACGCTACAACACACGTATACATAACCATATCTAATGTCTTCGTAATCAAAACAGTATCCTTAATATAATGTGTACTAACTACAGTCATTATACATATCGCTACGAAGATCCCTACGATTAATTAATCATTAAACAAGAAAACACTATAAAAGTGCATGATATAAGATTGCCGTGAATTTAAATAATAGAGATCCTCCAATTGATTCAAAAAAAGCGTCAGTTTCCCGATCCATTGTTACAGGCAAGCGGGAGAGAAACGAAAAAGAAAAGCAGACCAAAAACAATAGAAGGAATCCCAAGAACAAATTGAAATTGGGGCTTCATTATATAAAGTTCCAGTTTCTCATTCTGGCGCGATAGTATAAATCGTACTCCAGTTTCAACCTCATCCTCTAGTACATTAAGTGAGCTGATTATTATGCATCAATTAAAAAGACTGATCGATTAGTAACGGTCAATAGACTGAAAAACTCGTTATCAACGAACACAGAAGTCGTCGCAGTAGCATTTCGAAGCCATTGATGAATATTGCTAGCGTATATTAAAGGAATCGTATGAAAAGACATTCAATCGGAGATCTCTTTATGAGGCTTCGGCATTCAATTTCTTGGAGCGCGTCTTGGTATATATTCTAAAATATCTTCTCCGCTTCGATGCTCGAATCCGCTTAGAAGATTAGTTAAGTAAGGGTTTGAATGATCTCATGTAATTCCTCCAAGGAGAGGAAATTTGTGATCGTATTTATGCGAGCAGCGTAAACACAAACTAAGAAAGACTTTAGCCTTATGTATGAACAATAGAGAAAAAATGGCGTAACTCGTGCGAAGCTGCATTTAGGTGATAAAGCAGCTAGAAAGAAAAATTACGAAGGATAACGAAGACGAACGAAAATTCCCGATTACAACTTGTAATTCAAATTAATTAGGTGCCATCAACCCTTGTAATAATGTCCATAACATTTTTCATAATAAATCTTAGTGTCTTGGCTAAATCGAAATGTTTATTGTTATATTATTAAATTACAATAGTGAAGTAAGGGAATCCCTGTGCGGGCGCGCCGGTAGAGCCAAATATTAATTTTTGGATTAAGAAAAAGAACAAAAAAAGCTGATGACAGAGTAGTAGTGTATATGCTTGTGTTGTACATGGACAATATATGGAATGAGATTTTTTTGTTGAATTTTTGGAATTTTAGTGGGGGACGGATGAGGAGTAGGGAGGAAGGCCTTATACTGGACCACAAGTATCTATCTATACATATTACAATTAGGCTAAAAAATAAAGGTGCTTATTTTTATAATCATCGTACACAATTGTTATTTAATTTACTTAATAAACTCCAATTGCCAGTACCGCACCTTCGCGTTCGATCGATGTTTATGAGGATAATGCAACAAACCTTTTTTTGTTATTTTTTTCTTTCTTTTCTTCCTACGATTGATCGCAATGCCACTTATACATGTGAAAAATGTATGTTCAGATTTCTTCTTTTTCTTTTTTTTTAATGTAAAACAAAGAAATTATTACAACTTAGGTTCGCGCGAAGTTGATGGTCCGTGGATGGCATTGTTTCCTATTTCCCTTCTTTCTTTCTTTTTTTATATCAAATGAAGACACCCACAATTGCTGTGTTTCTAGTTGTTTTTAGTTTCCCCACAAAAGGTTGCACTGCGGCGTTGCACAGCGACGCTGCTCTAAAAGAAAGAAAAATAATCTGTATGGTGTTATGTACAATCATCTGTATTACAATTGGAATTTGATAGAAAGACTTCGCAACTAGACGAATCCACTAATATAATGTATGTACACGATAAGGGACACAAACACAATGCTACAATGAAAACAATGCTGTATCGAGAAAAATAACTCTCTTTACGAGATACACATGTACTAATGTTGTTCAATTTAATTCAGAGTCGTAAATAGAAATTATGAATAACAACCAGAAGATTTATCAGACACACGGAGAGTATACGTAGCAGAGTAATTTCTATGGGAGAATCTTGAGAATTACAATAACCATACAAGATGTGAAACAAAAATACAGAGAGAGGGGAAATAAAAAATATAGGTATCACTAAGAACGAAGTGGATAAGATTTTAATACAACCAAAATTCACTCACTCGTTTTAGCAGAGTATAGAATTAAACGTTTCAGCAACATCCGGACTTTGAAGTCTCAATAGGACGTCCTTGGTCAATCTGCACCTTGTTGGCTGGGTCGCTAGCTGCACTTGATGGAGGTCCCACTCGTAACTTGATTTCGGAGGCCATCGTCATAAAAGCCTGCTCTACATTATTCGCATTTTTTGCTGATGTCTCCAGGAACGGGATACCCAATTGATCCGCATATTCCTGGTTAGAATAGATTAATACATTTTTCTTCATATCTTAGATGAAAACAAAAAAAAATCTTGAAGCCTTGTCGTTATCCTTACAAGGCATTCAAAAATGAAAAATTGAATGGAACGCATTCTTAGCTAAGGTAAAGCTAATCAATTAGTAGAGAATGTTTGTGTACCTTTGCTGTTGTGTAGTCAACGACTTTCTTCATGTGGAGATCACTTTTGTTGCCGACCAACAGCTTATTGACATTATCACAGGCATAGCGGTCGATTTCTTCGAGCCATTGCTTAACGTTACTGAAAGACTCCAGGTCTGTACAATCGTAAACGACGATGATACCATGCGCACCCCGATAGTATGAACTTGTAATCGTCCTAAATCTTTCCTGTCCTGCAGTATCCCATATTTGCAACTTTATAGTCTTCCCATCTAGATCAATTGTTCTGATTTTGAAATCCACACCAATAGTACTGATGTAACTTTCGGTGTAAGTATCATCAGCAAAGCGCAGCAGAAGGCACGACTTTCCAACTCCAGAATCACCGATCAGGAGCAGTTTAAACAAATAGTCACTGCAATTCAATAAAAAGAAAACAATAAATTATTTACAAAAAATCTTATTAAATCGATTCATCAAGCCAATCAATGTTATCAATGTTCAAAAAAATGATCATTAGTTGTATTAAGAAATTCAACTAAACAAGACCCGTCTAACTAGCACCTCAGAAGTTTTCTTAACCTATTTTTGTAAATTTCAATAATTATTCCCTCATAAAAGAAAAAAAAAGGCAAAATCTAATGTAATATTCTAAACAGCATACAATGCAAATATAAAATTGTTACATTTGTCAAAAAAACTACTACAATCGACTTGGATGTTAATAAAAAAAAAACTGAGATAGACAAGGTGCAATGGCACAAAATGTAAAAACAAGAACAGCTGGTTGTGACTAACACGCAGGAAGGACAGAGAAAGCATCGAGGTGTGAAGACGAAAGAGGTGCGGCACGAGGGGAAGACTAGAGTAAGAGAAGGGGGCGAGGGGGTCAGGAGGAAAGAAAGGTAGACAGAAGAGGAGTGACGGGAAGAAAATGGAAAAGGTAGAGAGAGAGAGAGATAGAGATAATGGGACAAGTAACACAAAAGAAACATGCCTAAAGGAAAGCAGAACAAAGATAAAAGATGTTAGTCATAAATGAAATCAAAAGGACAATCTGTCAGGTGATGATTAACGTTAAAAATTTTTTTCCTTGGAATTCGAAAGCAGAATAAAAGGGCCATTGGCAGGGGTATACAGTCCACAGTAAGCAGCAAGATTGAGGTAGCAGCTTTTACAATGTAAGTCTACGAATTTAATAGCAGATGAGTAAGTGAAGATTGTTAAATTCAAGAGATATGCGACGTATGACGCGTGTCGTGGGAGCTCAAGACGGTACGTATATGCCTGCGCAAAAAGTATCTCCGTTTACTCACTATTCGGGATTCATTGTGGACATGCTACGCTGCGAACTCTTGGCTCTTAGGTGTCGGGCGCGATACGCTTGTTGATAAGCGAAGGTTCACCCGGGAACTCGATTAAATCCTGAAGCAGGTCTTCCTCGATACTACGATGATACACCTCCTCCCAAAATACGAAGGCGCTTAAACAATGGCGGCCAGGGCACCTCCTCCCAAGCGAGCGAGCGAGCAAACGAACGAACGAGCGAACAAGATCTCCACAATTGACGTAATGCCAGAATGGCAGTAAATGCTGTTTCACTCCCACTGAGGAGACGGGACACCAGACGTTCTGGCAAAACATTTTCAATGCGCATGATCAACGTGTTCTTGGTCCACGATCAGCGTCGCTTGTTGTAAATCACCTTTGTGTTATTGCTCGCGATACTTATTTCACGCATCTTGAGGGATTTACATCGATTTGTATGTGTTTTTTGGTCTCCAGTTTTTCGGGTTGTGGCGGTACCCGTTTGCTGTTCTTTACTCCGTCGAAACGTTTTTCTTCAAGGAGTTTTTTAATAGTCCGATTTTAGTATGTGTCATTTCTTAGGTTATGATTTATTGTGGAATTAGATTTTTGTGCTTTGATCCTCGTGTAAGGATTTCACTGTAATTTGCTTCTCTAGAGGTATTCTATGGTCTGACGATGTTAGAAATTGGACAGAGATATAAAATAAACTCGAATTAATCAGAAAAAGAGAGGGAAGAGAACGTGTCTCTATTGATAAGGTATCCGATTTTTAGATACAGTAAAAGGGTCACGTAATTAAAGAGATATCGTGGCTACGAGTTGTTTGAATTTGAATGGTTTGTTTCGAATGATTATTCTTCATATCAGCTGAAAATTTGGAAAGCAAGTGTGTTGATTAACTTGGCTTGAAGATGGGCGTCCAAGTTTTAATTGTAGATTGGAAAAGGATATGATACCGGTTCCACAGACCGTTTTCCTGAATCTTTTTGATTTGGATTCAAGAATACACCTCCTCCAGTGTTGTTGCATGCTACGAGAAGATAGAACAGAACGATTATAGTAAATCTGTACTTTGGTGAAAATTATATTCATTGCAATTAAATCGATCTACGATACCTTATGATTAAACAATTTTACATGTAAGGGAGGTGGTGGCCCTTGTAATTTATTATTAATGACGTCCAACGGAGTACACCACGAAGAAGTTTCTTCAAATTCAATAAGATTGTTCAGAGGAGCGAATGGAAATAAGATAGCACTTCAAGAAAAAAGAACACCAACATCTAATAGTGAAACCAATGGTGTTATAGAATTTGAACTCTATAATGACAGTCCCTGTGAAACTTTTTTAAATTTATTGCTCTTGTGCCTGACATTGCTTTTTTGGTGTACCATTAATAACCCGATACCAACTTTTGCTTCTTTCATTGCACTTGCATTACAGTGTCATCGTCTTGTTACATCCGTTACAGTAGGTAGGTGGTTTTAGTTAGTCTATTTTATAGTTTTTAATCTTACAAGGCTATTGTGCAATATAATAATTTTATTATTCAGATACTGTGTTGGTAATTGAATCGGTTGGTGTGCAAATAATAGACAAACGCAAGTGCACTGCTTTTAATTCGAGCCAGTTTTTACCCTGGAATACAGTGCATGATATATTTATCAACGAAGTTATTATTGGGGTATGTATAATACCTATAATTTCATACGATAAATTATATGATTACCTATTATTAGATTTTGATTTCAGCAAAAGGTACTTTACTACCTGACGTTTGTGGTGAAAGAGTCTATAGGTGGCAACGAGAAAGTTAGATTGGTTCCTCTTTTCCAAGAACTAGTACCAGAAAGAAAATGCCTGGAATACATGTACGTTCGCTTGGCCGGTTTGATCGGGCACAAGAAGACAGAGAGCCTGTATTGACTGTGCCTGGTTCTTATTGGCTTTGCCATAAGAATAAGATCTACAAATTTTCATTCAAATGTCATAATTTCCCGAGGTTTGTATTAGTATTCATACCATTTTCTGTATTAAATATTCAACTATATAAAAATTTCTTTTAGAGGTGCCAAAGGCTTTCCTTATGAGAAGGAACTAATGAACATAATAAGGCGAGTGATTAAGTGTCTTCCGTGTCAAGGACAACAATTTAGTACACGTCATCTTCTCGTCACGTTTAGTATCCTTTATATACTTCTTACATAGGACAAATTTGCTGTACCTTATTCTCTAATCAATATTAATTTGTACTTTATAATATATCCTTAATCAAGCCTTTTTAAGATCACACATTCTGGACATCGCAGGACAAAATGTATGCAATGCATAAATTTCGTGATAAACCTATTGCAGCACCATCACCTCGTGCTTTTGTCCTAACAATTAATATCACAATGTCACATACAAATATTAAGCCTGTTGATGTTAAGGACAAGCGTAGTTCTCTCCGTTTAAGAAATAAGAATCTGGAAAGTCAGGTTGTCCAATGTGCATCAGTAGCAAAAGTTTCGTCGAAGAGTGTAAGATTAAACACAAATCGTACTGTAGTGGTCCTTGACGACGACGATAATGATGATAACAGACCAAACTATGAAACAAACAAGATATCCGAATCACTTGGGAATGACGGCGCAAACAGCAATGATACTTCTGCCAAATCGGACGCATTACCTATTTCTCAAGAACTACTGCCTATTACTCCAAACATGAAATCTGAAGATCATACGTCGAAAAATAATACTGTTCCTATAGATACCAAGACCAAGGATACTGATGTTAAACTAGAGGTTGATAGTATGGATGTTGATTCTAATTCCAAAGAGTCTTTAAACACCACAGCAGGTTCTGAACACAGTAATTCGGATACCATGAAAGAATCAGCAATAGAATCTACTAATTTACTGCATCGACACCCTAATCACAATGATGATACCTATTGCAGTAAGTCTTCATTAATATCCATTAATCCAATGAAGCTAGATTCACGAATTGAGATACAGGAAAACAATCCATTGTCATCCAATTTTGTAAATCATCTAGCTTTCGCAGAAAAGGAAGAAGACGAGGACTTTGAATTAAAAGTTGATCCTGTCGACGCTCCACCACGTTCAGCTGACATTACCGACTTAGTAATGGAAGGTGTCATGTTCACTATTAGGCAAGATCGCGACAGTGTCACTGTTATGGAACAAAAGACAAAGTTAGAGATGGATGAAGTTTTAGAAAATTCTGAAAAAGTCGAGAATCAGGAAGGCGAAAAATGTCTTCTGAATTCGAGTTTACTCAAACTCGAAAATTTAATAACTAAGATTGAAATGCCCGTGAGTGAAGAACAAAGACAAATTGGTTGGACAGGATTCACTCAGTGTTCTCCTGCATTAAGAAGAGTGGATATTCCAAGCAAAGAAACAAACTTACCAATTGATTATGGCCGCAATAGAAGACAATACTCGACTAATAGAATGTTTGAAAATATGGACGTTGATTCAAATAAATCCACCACGGGCACTTCAGCAAGTGAGGGATCAGAAACTGAGTCAACGGATGATGAGACAGATGATACAGAGATACACAAAGAGGATGAACATGATTCTATTACGTCTGAAGAAGACTCAGTGCTACCTTCGATAACAACAAATGAACGAGGAATAAGAACAGCAGAAGTTATACAGTTAAGCGCTACAAAAAAAAGCGGCCATTCTTTGTTGAAAAAAAGTGATGAGTTTGATTTTTCATATCACAATAGAATAGCATCTGAGGAAATAATTTCGAAAACATCAATGATAAATAATGGCATGACATGTAGTCCAATAGCAAACCAATTTTTTGTAAATTCACAAAAGAACCTTTGCACTAATTCTTTCTCAAATCAAGGCTCTCAATTGTCTCATCAAAAACCACACAGACTTATCAATTTAATAACTACTAATGAAAACAAATGTCTTTCTAATAAGGCATTCTCTGGTCCACGGATGATCTCCAATACAGTTTTAACGAACGAACAAATCCCACCTAGTTTACGAAATGTTATTAGGAAAAAAACTGAAACTCAGGAAGGAAATAAAAGATTAAGTGCCGAGATGATGAATACAAAAAACTCAGAGGACACTTGGGAAAATTCCCCTTTATCTACAGATGACGATTTTTCAAATCACAAATTAGACAGCTCTAATGTTAATAATGTTGTTCAAAGGACTGATAAAGATACTGAAGAAGCAGTGCAGGCGAGTCTTCTAGAAGATCAGTTAAAAACCACAATAACAACTCCTGTTACAGACTCCACATCGTCAAGAGAATTACAAATTGACATAGAAGCATTGGTGAATAAAATATCAGGAACAATGCATCCTGGTAATATTAGTACCAATGTGATCTGTGGAAAGAGAAAGACAAATTCTCTCAGTAAAAGAAGTCTACGGCAACGAGAGTGTCCCATGAAATCATCACGTATCAATGCGAGTGATAATCGTGAATTTTTCATAGACATGAGAAAACTAGTACAGGATATAACAAGAGGCGTTAAAGTAGTTGTCAATCGAATCCCTATAGCTGATAAGACAGTCCACAAAAAATATATTCCAGAGCAAAAGTCTTAGCAGTGATACACTTTTTAGGAAAGGAGTAACATTATATATATAATTATATAAAAAGAGGTGCAATAATAGATGTCACAACATATATTACATCATAAATTTATGTCAGTTTTACTTTTAAACTGGTCTTAATAATTTATAGTAAGGAATTAGGAGTATTTATTTTGACAATGAAGAAATAACGCATTTAAAAAGAAAGAAAATATGTATAAGCACAATTGTAAAAAAGTTACTTAATTAACCTGTTTATTTCACTAAACTTGTCTTTCTCGATTTGTTCCAAAACATCCTTAAGATTATTCATCTTTTCTAACAGTTTTTGTAGCTTTTCATCCTGTATTTGCTGACAGCTATAACTTTTCCATTCAAAATTAACTGCATGGTGTCTGTCATCTCGTGCTTCTGACAGTTTCAATACATTAAGAGGTTTTGTCGGTTTGAGATTAATAGCTCCAGTCTAAAAAAATACGATTAACATAATAAGCTACTTAACGAACCTAGTGATACAATACACAATGGACCATTACATTTATTTCAGTTTCGAGTTCAATGCATTTTTCAAGTTCTTGGGCACATTTAGAAGGATATCGTTCTCTGGCATCGCAAACTTCAAAAACCGCATTCTCGCATTGTTCTTCAAGCTCCTCTATAAAAAAAAGTCCCTAATGAATTCAATTTGAAAAACTGCTAATAACAATGCTTACTGTGGTGTTGGCAGAAATGCGGAAACCCTTCTCTTTTCTATACCTTACGGTATGTCATCGTGTAAACAAAATAATTTTGTATTTAAGTACGTACCCATTTAAAGATCGAGGTAAGCGTTTCGGAGAAAGAAAAACTTCTCTAGGTATTCAGCTATAAGTAATTCCTTATTAGGAACAATTACCAGAGATGGAAGAACTGTAAACCGGAAACCGTTAATTTGATTGGTTTCCGATTGCGTGGCAACAGTCTGTAGCTGTGAGGTCAGCGAAGTCGTTTTTTTTTGTATCTCTGTTTAGCCAATGCTATTGCTGGTAATTTATCTCCGAGATTAGAGTCCATAACCCCACTTATATTAGACTTTTGAGTGACATAAGTTCTACAAGCAGTGGTCGCGTGTTTAACTTTTTGTGAGTTTGTAAAGTCACCGCGCATTTAGGTTAAATTTCGACTAAATTTCAATTCGTCGATTCACGGACTACATTTCATTGTGTGTTAGTTACTTTTAATTAATCTTTAAAAGTGTAGGATTTGGTATCTCATTTTTAAAGAAGAAATGGGGTACTTAAAACGCGTCGGAACGTTTTTCATATATGTTGCCGTTTTTCTTGCTATATTGGCCTTTGTACCAGGTATTCCACCGAATATACAATTTTCTGAATACAGGTATGTAAATTTGTTTTTTTTTTCTTTTCTTAATCCATTCCATTATATTTCGTTATTGTGCATCCATATGAAACTTGTTTTTTGTATTTTTATAGTGTAGTTCCATCTAAGACAATAAATCCAGGTTTAGCAGTCAACGACAGGCTAAATTCAGCTGAGAGATTATTTGAAGGGAGATTGAAGGGACCTGAGTGTTTTGACAGTTATAATGGTGAATTGTATACTGGATTACATTTTGGTCACGTTGTAAAAATTGTGCGAGATGAAATCGTTCCTATTGTCAAGTTCGGAAAAGATTGTGGTAAGTTCATTTGAAGACGTTATGTTTGATAGAATCTTCAAAATATTGAATTTATGTTTATAACTTTCTATGACTAGATGGTATATGGGAAGAAAGCAAGTGTGGAAGACCACTTGGCTTACGATTTGATAAGAAAGGAACTCTGTACGTGGCAGATGCATATTATGGAATATTTAAAGTTGACGTAAAAACTGGCAAATATGAAACAGTTGTTGATGCTTCTGAAGAAATTGAAGGAAAACGACCAAGAATTTTTAATAGTTTGGATGTGGCAAGTAATGGGGATATATACTGGACTGATTCAAGTTATAATTTTGGAATTGAAGATGGATTATTTGCAATACTAGATAATCCAACTGGAAGGTAAAGATAATCATATATTTACTTTTAACAAGCAGAAGGCTAATATGTCTAAACGTCAATATTAATACATTGCAATGTTTCAGACTCATTCGTTACAATGCTGCGACAAAGAAAAATGAAGTGCTTCTACGTGATTTGGTATTTGCTAATGGTATTCGTCTCAGTTCAGATGAAAGCTATCTCCTTGTGGTAGAATCTATCGGATCACGTATTATTCGATACAATTTGAAGGGACCTAAGGCTAACCAGGCCGAAGTATTTATTGAAGGTATTCCAGGATTGCCTGACAATATCTACTATGATGGTCAAGGTGGATTCCTAGTACCACTTATTGATTCTTCGGATGCTGAACATCCACAGTTAATAAAATCTTTAATTCCCCATCCGAACATTCGGAAGGTGATCGTCAGATTATTGACACTGATAGAGAAACCGTTCAAAATGTTAGACGAAGTTTATCCCAACGAGTTTCTAAAGAAAATTGTACACGGGATAGGTTCTTTTGAATATACGCCGCTTTTGCACGACTTGGTAACCATCCTTAGAATCGATGCAAATGGAAAAATTATAGACGCAGCGTATTGCACGTCGGGCAAAATTCGTGCAGTTAGTGCAGCGTTTATTCATGATAATTATCTATGGATTGGTTCTCCAATGGCTGAGTACTTGGCAAGAATTCCACTTAAAGATAGTTTCCCAAGTTTAACTGTTACTGCCAAGAAGGACAAAGCTGAATCAACACCTCCAGCTCCGCCACATACGACTGCTAAACCAGCTACTACCACACCTGCACCAACAACAACACCTACACCGACCACTGCTACCCCGAAGCCCACTACTACTACTACTACTACTACTACTACCACTACACCTCAGCCTAGTATTACTACTCCTAAACCGACTACTACTACCCCTCAGCCAAGTACTACTACTCCTAAACCAACTACTACTACTCCTAAACCAACTACTACTACTCCTAAACCAACTACTACTACTTCTAAGCCAATTACTACCACTCCTAAACCAACTACTACTACAACCCCTAAACCAAAAATTACAACTCCAGCACCAGCTACAACTTCAAAACCAGTCACAACAACAACAACGGCTCCTAAGCCAAAGACCACAACTCCCACGACTGCAAAACCATCAACTACCCCACTACCAAAAGCAGCGACTACGACTTCTAAACCGGCTGATACTTCAAAGACTGCTAAACCTGCAGAAGTTCCTGAAACAAAAACTCAAACGGAGAAACCTGATAAACTTAAGTCGTCTACTGTTACGCAATAGGCAGCTTCTCCGAAATACACCACTAGTAACAATAATGTTGCTAGTACTTTTACGAAACTGTAAAGCATTCCATTTTCGTTTATTTCCATTGACTTACTATACGCGGAATCGAGAGTGGTGATCTTGGAAGACGCTTATTTGTTTGACTTGAAAGTATTCCCTTAATTTGTTAATGGGAATACGATACGACTGACTCGTCGTGATATTTTTGGTTTAAATGGAAATATTTGATGTTATACAAATGTTTTGTTTAATATCCAATGTTTCTTCAATTGTTCTATTTTTATTTGTTTATGTTCACGGGATATAGGTACAGCTTTTAATTGGAGATGATCTGTTTTTTTCTTATCTTTTTATAATAAGCTGCTTCATTTCTAAATGATAGTAATTAGTTATATAATCCTTTCCTTTTTCACAGACTTATCAAAATGTAAAAATTTCAAGAAATATTTAATAGAAATAATGTGGTTTATGTTTGTACATATGAAAAAAAGGGACAACTTTTCTACTCAACATACATTAAATATTTTATTGATTTTTACTTTATCTTGTTATATCGTATTACTATATTATGATAGATTTGGGACATTACATTTGTTATAATTCATAGGACAAATTCAGAAATAAAGATGTTGAGTTTTGTAGACTACAAATTTTATTTCGTTACGATTGATATGTTCGTCTAAAGCAAGCATGGCAAGCTTAATGAATATACGTAAATTGTTCAGGGTTATATTGAAATACCATGCATATATTATTTCATTTGTCCTATTAGTTATAACAATGGGTATACCCATTGGGTAATCATTATTCTAATGTAATTGTTAATCATTATCAACGGTGGCTCGAATTTTCAATAAGAATCAAATAGGGGACCACAATTAGTGATCTGTAAAGGTTGATGAGAATAATGGCGATTAAAAATACAAATAATTTTTATATATAAATTTTATTTAATCCTATTTCATTTAATGGGCATACATCGCATTCTCTCGTGATCATTTGCACTGTGTATCATTTGTTTTCAGCCACACGAATAACAAAAAATAACGTATTTCACCTTGCATGCTTTAAATTCTTTGTACAACAGGCACATTTTGCAAGTGGGCAAATATTCATGTTAGCGGCAAATACCGCAATCATATCGAAGCTTGTTCGACATAAGATAATAGCGCGTATCAAAATATTTTCATGAATTGAAGAAATGTTTTCAGTGTATGAAAAACGTGCCAAAATTAAAATAAGGTAATACAAAGGATTAATGAGTTGGTTCAGTTGGTTCAATTAAGCTCAATGTTCACTACATAGTAAACTATGAATAGAAGCAATCATAGTGAAGGAAATAGTCACCAAGTGATTAGTACTGGTTCAAATATTAAATTGTTTGACAATGACAGCAGGCAATATGGAACTCAATTTTTGATTGACTGCATTTTGTATTTGCCATATTAAGGTTGGCTGTTTTATGAATTGCCAGTATCCATTTCTTCTGCGTTGAGCCCATTTTTGGGCAATAAGCAATGACTTCTGGTATGATGAAACTTCCTTGTTCTTCAAAAGATCTGCTGGTAATTGACGCACCGTACCAAATCCCAATGCTACCAATTGTCGACCGATCTGCAGGGACTCCTAATTTCAAACTCATGAAAATTCTATATGACATTTCCAATTAATACAGAACTTATGCATTATTGTTAAAAGAGTTAGGGAACTGAGAAAGCTATATAAGAGAAGTCTTGCTGTACCTGATCCTTTTGCAAGAGTTCTACTGTGCATTCCAGCCAGTTCTTGTCTTTTACTAATGGTGTGAATACAACTTCGTTATTATTGACAACTGTCTGCAGCCAACTGATTCCTATAAATTTATTATATTTGTAATTTATGATTTATCTGACTTAATATACATATAATATTGTAAATAATACTTACCATTACCATTTATGTCAACTCCTGCAATTTTTACTGGTAACTGTCTACTTTGTCCTAATCGAGGTAGAGGAATCAATGGTTTGTGATCAACCATAATAAGAGGCCCATTGTCAATTTGTATACACACCACCTTACCCTTCAGAGGAACTTTTGATTTGAGGAAGTATTGTGGCACATCGGAGGGTTTTGTAAACTTAGCAAACTGCAAGTCAACAATTTTTCTTTTAGGAGTGTTCTAAACACTTATACAATATTAAAATATAGACTTACAGGTCTTATTTTATAAAGTGCGGTTAACAATCCAATGCTGGCTACTCCATAAGTCATAATCTAAGAAAAATTGCATCATGGAGTAAAAATTAATCTTTACAATACACAGGTGTCTGTTAAATCTTCAACAAAATCTTAAGTACCTCGACTCCACGGGTATTACCCTCCATGTAAAGAGCAAAGCGCTCAAAAATATTTGTCATTTTCTCACTGCTCATTTTTTTGTTAGTTTCCTTCACGTTTCATTCGATCGAATCTTCTTCGTAACGTTGTCGCGTATCGTGTCGTAACGTTTTCACTTTCGTCCTATCTAAAATAAGATCTTACGCTATTGGATTGATACGTGCTGTTCGACCATTTTTGTTTGTATCCAACACAGTGTTACCATTTACTAAAAACGATGGATCAAACTCCAAAAGTCTTAAGAAATTGAACCAACATGATAACAAATTCATTTCTTTAATCACAAATGAAATATTAAGAATATAACCGAAAACAATTACGATCAAATACATTGTCCACAAAAGGATCAACGCGAAATTGATAAAGTTGTGCTCCAAAAATTATGCAACTAATGAATTGGCGTTCATACAATTTTCAATTATTACTATATGTCTAGATTAAGTTATAGTTTCAATAAAGGATTTATTAAATCAATATTTTTATCCTAGCAACCATTGAGCCATTTATATATATCAGGTTAACAGTAGTATAAAAAGCTTGAAAAGAACTTCGTGCAAAAATTTCAAAAAATGTGTCTCTGTCTTGGACCCCCAAAATCTGGTAAGACTTTCCTCCTCAAACGTTTACATGGAGACAGCATTGATGTTGCGACTCCTACTGTACCCACAAACGGAACGAATCTCTTCACAATAAAAAATTCTGACGGTCATTTTGACATGATTGTCAGAGAGCTTGGTGGCAACATGGCACCAATTTGGAAGCAATACTTCGACAGGGTAGTAAACCAATTAATAACATAAAATTCAAATATTTCGCAAATTAACTACGAATTCTAATGTCCTAAAATATAAATATATTAAACAGGTGGGCAAGATTATCTACGTAATCGATGCCAGCAATCTCTGTCAGATTAGTGCTGCTGGTGTTTTATTGTACTCATTACTGGTTGAGCCGCGACTTCAGAATGTGAAAATTGCTCTGGTTCTCAACAAAATGGATCTTTCTTATCGGCAAATGAGAAACGAAGCTCTGTTGATGCTACATTTTACTCGTTTGCAAAAAGAGATCCCGCAGAAGATACGTATTATCGAGACGAGCGGAATGACTGGTGAAGGCGTTGAAGAATTGCGCGAATGGATATTCGATCCGGATACTTTGAAAGCAGCAACAATTGCTGCCACCAACAAGTAGTAGAAAACTTCAAACCGTATATATGAAATGTTAAATAAGCTTCCTTCATTGATACTTCGCTTTATTTACACTTCAACTTATAACGGTATAGTATATATAGTTACTACAGATCGGAGCTCAAACGCATCTTGGACAGAGATAATGTTTCATATGCAAGGACGTTGCTAGACATGGTTACTGAATATATTATACTCAGGCTTGTCAAAAAAGAAAACGGGTAACGCACAATAATCAAGGTGTGAGTTACATGTGATCATGAAAAATGAAGTGAAAATTTTTATTTTAACACTGAGCCAATATTTTATAATCAATAATGCTTCTGTTAAGTATTATCGTTTTTCGCGATGAAGTAAGCTAGTCGAATGTTTAAATTTTAATACTATTTTCCAATCATTTGACGTTCTTGCTGTTTGTATAAAAAGTCTGGAACATTTTTATCTCAAATCTCCAAGGAGGACGATCTAATCGTTAGGAATTTTAAAGGAACCCTCCCTTCTTTGTACAGGGATGTATTGTTTACCACTGCGCGCTCACTGACAATTTTATCATCCTGTTTTTGTTAATAAATCATTGTAATTCATTTGCCCACTCACATCCACACACGCATCCGCAATCAGACGTACATATATTAACAATTCCTTGCTTTCTCTCACAGTCTCTATTCTACCATGTTAATCGTAGAATTTAAAATTCACATAAAAATATTCTTTCTCAGCCTAATGTATCCTTGTCAAATCTTCAACAATTTTTACCAAATCATCTACCGTGGCTTCTTTTTTCATACCGCTGCCGTCGTCAATCTGAAATATCAATAATTAACATTTTTATGTGGACTCAAAGAAGACAATCCTTTTTTTAGTCTTACCAAAAGTCCAGCAGCAACCTCCGCCATTTTGTCATGACTCAAGTCTAGAAAACTCTCAATCAAATCTCCATCTATGAATCCTTCGCATTGTTCGATTTTTAAATCAGTATTGAAGCTCCTCCAGAAATTATGCTCAATCTTTCCTACGCTTTTGATAACAGACGTGAGCCTGTCTTCGAGGTTGCGCAGGAACTCATAAAAACCGGATGGAATTTGCGTAACCAGGCCAATGGCACCACCAACTGTTCCAAATAAAACACAACCCTGGGTTGGTGTACTTGATTCACCCAGGTGTTGCATCACTAACGATCCATGCCTGAAGACGTTTACCATGTCTCCTAAGTGAAACTGTCCAACTTCCTGCATTTGTTGTCTTTCTTCCTCCGACGTAGCAGCACTGTAAAGAAGTATATGTATTGGTTGATAATAAATGTAGAGATTTATAAAAATCTTGGCTTATTTAAATACTAACCTATCCTTCTGACAGACAAACAAATTGAAACAATTCTCGGCACCCAGGAAGGTGTCATCATCAAGGATCTCTATAGCTGTCATCCAATTAGGATTGTAATCTCTTGCTATCTCTTCGAAGCTACCTTCCATGGTTTTGTATTGTAAGAGGGTCTGTGATCTCATGAGATCACCAACTAGTACGAAGTCCCCTTTGGTTTTAAGAAACAGTGCAATTATATTATTGAAATGGCTGCACTCGAGTCGAAGCTCCTTCTCTGCAGTCCACTCAAAGAGACGTACTGTACTGTTAATGCTGGCAAGTAGTTTTCCATTAAATTCAACCAGCGAATAACATGCACCCTTGATCTCCTTCTCAGCTACTTGGGTAAGTTTCCCGTCTGCCCAGTGATATAATAGGATTCTACCCATTTTCGACTCAGTTTCATCTGGATTGACGAGAGCTGTACCAACAACAAAGTATGAAGTAGGATCTTCTCCTAGTTTTGTTGAGATCAAGGACATGGCGTACTCAGAAGGCATCAGAGTATGAGCATGGAGTACTTCAAAGGTGTGTTGATCAATTATTAAGAGGTTATGAACCTCAATTTCCTGGCCAATGTCACTGGTTGTATGTCCTGGTTTACTGTGCGAAGAGATGTGACTACTGCTGGAAGTTGAAGCTGCTTGTGTCGAAGCAGATGGTCTGACAATACTGACACCACTAGTCTCTTGCATGTCAATACGCATTGTTATTACTCCAAATGTCTGAGAACTCTCCTGATAAGCTATTCGCCGTGGAGATTCACCAAGTGGTACCGTCCTGATGTGGAGTTTCTGTATTTCATCAATTGTTCCAATAGTGACAGTACTATCCGTTGCAAGTGCGAGACTGTCAGGGTATGATTCCGCATTTAAGGAACACATGTGATTCACTTCCTTAAGATTGACATTACTAAATACAAGCTTATGATTAGAGGAATATATAACAGTAGGTCTGTCAGAGCAAGCAAAGACATTTGTTGTGGAGAGTGATCTAAAGGTACGTAGTACGGTAGGTTGAGTTCCAAGGGTAACTTTTTTCTTGTCGGAAAGTATACCAGTCTGTTTGTGAAGTGTAAAGTAGTACATACTCCCGTCTCCAAGAGCACAGAGCAAATAAGTGTTTCCTTCGAAACAAGTCATCAGAATAGACCTCGGTATTATCTCACCGCCTAGTAATTCCTTGTTGATTTCCTCCAGAGCCGGCAGAGTCAATATTCTTACAGATATGTCTGTCCAAAGGCCGACGGCGACGATGTGCGCTTCACTATTACCATCCAATGGCGAAATATCAAGACATGCGACCTCATGCTGAAGAGTCGTAAATCCTTTGGGTACTATTTTACCATCACTTATTTCCATGTAGAAGAGGTCGTTTCCAGTTGCGCAAAGTACCTGGGTACCATTATATGCTACGACACTGATCGTCCTTTTGTTTTCCGGTTGCCATTCGGATACGACAGTCGAAGTTTCATGTGAAATAAGTCTAGCAGACGTGGGTGTGATTTGTATGAATAGATCATTTGTAACATTTCCAGTATGGAAGGTTTGTTCATCAGCTACAAATCCAGGTATATCAGTCTCTTCAACCTCTTCTCCATTCAGTGTCAAGATTCTCGTTTGTCCGACGAACGACAGCACCAGGGTATTGTCAAAATTACCACCACCTACTTTTAGCGCCCACATACCCTTGATACCAGGTAAATCGATACTAGCATGTTCCTGGATACCAATGCCATTTCTTATGATCCTCAATGAACCCTCTTTGAATGCTCCAGAGCAGGTAACCATCTGACCCTGACCTTGCCGCTCTAAATCCACAACGGCCATGTCGACTATGGGTGCTAGATTTGTGAAGGTTTCCATGGGTACACAATAGGAACCATTTTCATCGGCTTTCGTAATTAGTTTTATCAACTGAGAATCACCCAGTCGACTACCGATGAATATAACACCGTTATCCAAGTATGTAATACATTCTGGAATACTAACTTCACCCAGAAGTTCAACCTTCAGGTCTTTTACTACCATAGAACCATCTGGCTTCTTCTCCTGTTCCAGAAATAGCATGAACAAATGGCCTGCCATATCTCCTAAGAGATATCGGAGCCCCTGGTTGTCAACTTTGGCATAACATGTAATAGTACTCTGCTTAATAATAGGAGGAACAACCGCGACATAGGTGGTACCATCGTGGTATAAAATACTCTCTTGTCCTATGATGATTGCGCCACAAATTGGCGAAGGCACTGGAATTACCATCATGGCTTCACGTTCAACATTGTCCTGCCTCCATGGAATTTTGACAAATTCTTTATCTCTCAAGGAGATCTCATGTGTTTTGACATGTCTCCCATTAATATCTTGATGAATTAGTATTAGCGTTGGATTAGCACATCCATGAAGAAAGTTCACATCCTGTACTTGTTGTTCATCCATTCTGATTGAGGAGGCCTTTAATTCAGGATTATCCTTATCCAATGGAATTATCTTGAAGAGACCATCATACAGTCTGAGACCAATAACACGTGCCTTGGGATCAATGACTGCTTTAATGCCTGTTTCAGATGCTTTTCCAATGCGATCTGCCACATTTCCATGTGCCTTTGTTATAATTTCAATATCTTCTCCTTCACCGATACACTCCAAAATCATTGCGTTATAGCGCGTGGTTAAAAGAAAGAGCAGGTCTTTCTTTTCGTGCTGTAAAGCATAAACAAAAATCTTTAATCGACTATAAAAAGAATAAAGCATATAATTCAACCACTTGTCAATCAAGCAAAATAATCGAAGAGAATGTGTGGCTAATGAAAATAAATTGATGCTGATACTTTAAGTGAAATAGAGTATTTTATAAAGAGTTTGCATGACTGTCAATTTTTTAAGAATAACAAATGGGAAATGGCGCTATCTAAGATATGGTATATCCACAGATAACCTTACCGGTGGTCTGAAGAATTTGACTACTGCAATCTTTCCATAAATGCCAACTTCCTTAAGCGGTCTAAGTCCCTCGGGTGTAACAAGATAAATCTCAAGACGCATATTCTTCGCCAAAATTAGATTGAGATCAGAAGGTGATGTGAAGTTACCTTTATATGGAAAAAGAAGAAGCGTGTTGAGAAATCATCACAATAAAGTTTACAGGGAATTAATAAAGTTCCCTGCATATCTTACCGGTTACACATGCAGTGACTGCTGTAGGCTTGTGGGCCGTCACTACATAGTGATGGGCCATGGCTTTCATAATATCTTTTGCTAACGTAACGCTTGAAAATCTCTTTAAAGTATGTTCCTGCTCACTGTTCCACAAATACTTTTCCAAATCCTGCGTGTTTTTCAATTTCTCGCGTCCCGAAGTTAGCAACACTCTGAATGTCCTCAAGAAAGAACGAGAACTCGCAACTTTTGTCGCGCCAATTATTCATGATCGTAGACGCATGGGGGACAACATGGTGAACTCGAAACTTCAAAGTGAAAGTAATTACTTTCGGAATACGTTATACGATAATCGCAACCTCACCTGCCGGATACGCTTTGATTTAAAAGGCGTAGACTATTACTTTTCAGCAATTTCGAAGAAAACTATTTATTTACCTTACCTTGAAATTTAAACTTCCTTTCCACTACTGCGCCACTCTAATGATCGATAGTCACCACCAATGTAGCTGACTTCATGTGGGATAACTGTAAATTTAAACGACTGATAAAAAATCAAATTCCTTTTTAAATAACGTTTCTGTTTGTCTCTCTCTCTCTCTTTTTTTCTAAATATTACTTTTCAAACAAACGTCCACTTCAGAAGTCTTATCTGAAAAACTCCTACATGAAATAAGTGTTAAACGTACAGCCGACATGCGCATACATGTCAAACTAGTATACGACGATATAACATTATTTATTACGTCTTGTCATGCAAGCATAAAAGGTTTTAGGTATTACAATGAATACTAATTAAAATCAATGGGATTTATTGAACGTTTGCTCAAAAACTATACATTACAATAGTATTAATGCATTCGTAAGAATGGGGGTACTCACACAAGGAATTCAAAATCCGTCAAGAATATTCACTTACGAACGATCGCCACGTTGACAAAATTCGCGCAGAACTACTGGAGGATTGATGATAATAAAAACGACAGGACTTTCTTCAATGGAAGTAGTATTAACTACATAGGATTACGTCGGGATAATTCCCCAAAGTGTCTTTTATTGTATGTTAGTTGTCATCACGTTGAGCATCCGCATGGTTCCATTATGAAAATCTGAAAATGTCCGACAGTATCGTTATGATTTTATTTCCCTTTTGGTTTACGTAAAAAGAAACCAATAGTAAAACGTTAATAATATCTCATAATCCCAATTCTTAATTTCATATTTTTTCACCCTCTCATCTCGGTCAATTTATCCTTAATATCTAATATCAATCTACTCACTTCCTCTTATATTTATCCTATCCTTGTGTTCCGTTCAATCGCATAAAATAACGTGTGGTGCGTGTACAAATACACTGTTTGTAAATAGAAAAAATCTTTTATTCAAAATCAAATATTTCCTTCGACTTTTCGATTAAGAGGAGCACATACATTTCATACATATCGGCCGTTTCGTTTCGCGCTTTATTCTCACTGTCAAAAGGATAATTCTCTTTCCATCTCATTCAGCCATCAATTCTCTACGAGGATAAACGACGTGGAATAAATAAAAAGAAAAATGACGGTATCGTATGATTTTGAAAGATCTGCAATCAAAGACCTTTCGACGACTACCGTCAGGCCTGTCGCAATGTAGAAAAAAAAGAAACACTTTAAGAATAAAAGACTGTTCAACGACACTGTATCCGATAGATGGGAATACATTTACGAAAAAAAATGTAGATATGATAAATTCGTATGACTATTGAGAATCTGCTAATTCGGAAGCTAAGATTTTTGTGTAATTTTTGTGCCCGTTTGACTCTCTCTGGCTCAGCTAAACCACGCAGTAATAAAAAAGAGACTTTAATTATGCACGCGTGTGCTTTCTCACACATACTACTACCCTCCCCACGCACACGCACACTTTCTTTCTTTCTCTCTCTCTCTCCCTCCTTTCCACGCGGCATGTAGTACAAGATGCAGAATAAGAACGAATTGCAATAATTATTAGAAGCGCAAGGAAAGCATTTCGGAGCGGCATTTGCTCTCGTATACTGCGTTACGCACAACAGTGCACAGTTCTAAGAGCATATACTAATTAGCAGTTGTTCGAGAGATTGCCTTAAAATCTAGGTATAAGCATAAAAGAAAAGTACAAAGAATATACATACAACAAAGAGGAGGGTGAGCATTAGACACACGTTCAGGCACATTGCACGAGACGGCGAACCTTCCTAACCGTGTATTTTTGTCATTGGAGAAAAAAATTAATTGGATATAATGATATTACGGTAATGTCCAGGAAAGGATTCGACTTATTTATAGCACTGTCAAAGAGTATTTGACCTGTCGCGCTTCCATCTAACCACATACAGAAAGTATGTTCAGAAGAGTAAATAAAGTCAGTCTACGAACCTCATCCAACGATACAAACTCAACGCGAGTTAATTTGACGACACCTCACCGAGGCACGAGGCACAACGCAAAAGACATCTTTGAAATTGAATTCGCGTTTATATAGCAAAAGGGATTATTTTCTTTTCATATTTCTCTCTCTCATTCTATGTCTTTATCCGAACGCGAATTTATCAAAGTCTTTGGCAAAAGTCCTATGCGAAATAAATGGCGGCCTTGTCGTGGCATAACAACGATGTGCGAGCCCTTTTTTTATATCTCTCTCCTGTATTACATGCCGCGGCGATAAAAGCACTCCTCGAAAGCATCTGACTAACTGTTCAAAAGCAGTCTTAAGTGTTCTTCAATTGTAACTGCACGATCACTTGCAGATTAACGATCGTCTTCTCCAGCATCTCGAGCCAAGAGACGTTAGTTAGGCTACAGCGCAGTTGATTTGCGCAACTTCCCGTAGTCGTAGCCGCGACGAGCGTCGGCGATATCGACGCGGTGCCGCTCGCGTCCATCGCCTTCGTCGCTTTGACACCATCTTCAGCTTCCTCGCCAGCTGATTCAGTTGACTTCAAGTCACTTTTCTCGCCTTTCGTCTTCTCTTCTATTTCCATTTGAGAGCATTGCTTCTCCTCCTCGGATTCCTCAGGCTGTGGTAATAAACTCTTCTCGTCTTGCTCGATTTCCTCTGTGTTATTGAACTTTCGTTTCTTTGAAGGCGCTTCTATTTCCTGCTGAGAGGATTCTTTCAGCCTAGCGGTTCTTGTTCGAGAGAGAAGAGTATCTAGAGCTGCTTGAAGAGTTGCAGGTGGCTTCAATCGTGTACCACTGCTGTAGACAAGGGTCAGGGCTCTTAGATTACCGGTTAACCTATGAGCACCGGCTTGAATGTCCACGACGTCTACCATGCCGGTTAACGAGTTCACAAGGTTGTCGATTAGCGAGCATGTCTGTTCCGTGAGGACGTGACTCGCTAACTTGGGGAAGAATGTCTTGAGAAAGGCGTGAATTGCAGGAACACCTAAAGACGACCTCTCGTCCAAGAGTACGGCGTCGACATAATCTACTGTGTACGAAGAGCAAAGTAGGGCAGCTATGTGCTTTCTATCGATGTGCGTAGCAGCGTGAACATCCAACCAGAGTCTCGGAAATAGTGCCAGATGTAAAGGGACGCCTGTACAATTACAATTGCGTAATATTATACATGATCAATAATTAATGAATTATGATTATTCAATAAATATAAAGCCTATCAATGATAATCACCTTCAAATCCTAGCATGGCGCTTAGGTTGACCAGCGTGTCAGTCATACAATCATTATTGATAGCTAATCGACACATGACGTCTATTAATTCGTGATAAGGCAAATAAAATTCAAGAAGAGCACTATCGTACTCGGGGTCAATGCCCTTCGATGCTTCCAGTTGGGAATGTGGAACAGCCATCTGTACCATAGGTCTGGCAGGTCTGGAAGCCATTTTGCCTGGAGGCGTAGAACGTCTTGGGAGATATGGTCCAGGTGGGACGGCAGCGTGAGATTCTTGAAGAGCCGCGTGGCAGTGTGATAATAACGGCGCCAGGATAAGTATCGCCTCGGCAGGTACTAGCATCACCAGTTCCTTTAAGAGGTCTATAGCCAAATTGCGCATATCCGGTGGGTTATACGTGTTCAAGAGAGTTGCTAATTTACGTAAGACATCCGGCCATTCTTTGCACTGGGCCAGGATGTTCCTAGCGTCTGGACCATCTCGAGCTGTTCTAATACAGCGCACTAGTTCCACGATAATGGCTATCAATTCTGCTAGGTCTCCTGCTACGTGACACGCAGTCGCTTCATGATACATTATGTGCAACATATGAAATGCCTCTAAAGCCATGCTCAAGCCGCCATTGTAGACTACATATAGTCGATCGTCATCTGATTCAATAAGAATTCTGAAAGAAAAAACATAGGTTAATACAAATAATCACACAGGAGACTATAAGGAATCTACTAGGATTACTATTACCTGAAGGCGGATATAAGGGTGGCCCAACAAGAACGTCCATCTAGTCCTTGCAAATACGATGAGAGAGTTCCTCTCCTGAAGGATGCAATTTCTGCTTCATCCTCTGCCGTCTGGTCAGGGTGTCTTGCAACTAATAGTTGCATCAGTTTAAAGAGCTCGTCGACAGCCTAAAGTAAAATAAAGTTAATAAATTGAACATTGGATATACGACATAGTCGAGTGCAACCTTAAGTTACAGTATGGAAAACCTACAGTCGAATATTGAGTAGGATGCGGTGTAATATTTTTGAAAGCCCATTGAATGTTCTGATGTCCAGCTAATTGCCTGGTAAATGTACGTGATTGTTGACAGCAAAGTCTCAAGAGGCCATAATATGCAGGGAGCATAACTCTGTTAAAGAGTACGACGTCCTGGTCCTCGTGATCAGCTCTAGTACAGAAGAAGTAATTATAGAATCGGCGAAGACGTTCCAGAAAACGTTGGGCTAATCACATGATTGCATGTACTTACAGTATGTAATTAAATGCTATATTCTTGGTTATATGTGAGTTGTGAAGTATCATTGCTACATTCTCAGGACAGTCCGAGCAGACGTGATACCAAAAGAGCAAAACAGCCTGCTTATTGTGATGAACCGGGATACTCGGTTCTGATAATTTTGGATGGAAAAGTGTCCAAAGATCGTTCAAATATTGTCCGAACTAAAAAAGAATAGTAATATGTATCATGGTGTACAGTAAATCTTGCCTTATAGTTTATTTTCATATCACCAGGATACTCACCATGAGTTTTTCAGTCTTTGAAATTACGCAGTAAGTAAGCAACGCAAAGTAGGCAGTAAGTTTCATCGTACCATGCGTCTGAATGTCTATATAATGTCTCGCAGGTTGCAAGAGCCTCAACAGAGCCGTATATACCTGATGCAGTATCAAGGTAGCTTCGGGCGAAAGTTGCAATTCTCTAGAAGAGTTACATCCTAGTCCCAATCTATGTGCACTGCGATAACCCTGTCGGAAGTGGGTCGAAGGAACTAACGATACTAAAAGAAAAGCAGCAGCAGAACGAACTCTCTGATTGGAGTGTTCAAGAAGAAAATGTTGGAGCCACGTGTCGAGTCCTTGAAGAACCCAAGCATGCGCGAGCTTGCTTCTAGTAACGGCTAAGGCCAACCATTCTAGGGCTCCGTGTGGTGCCACCCTTGCTGCCTCCCAGACACGGCCAAGAACTAATTGTGTCATACAGGGTAGTCCACTAGGTCCTGAACCTTCGGTGAGTAAGGTCAGGAGCTTGAAGAATGCCTGGCATACATCTGTGTGCTTCGTGATCGCTTGGAATATCATAGTCACAATGTGTACGGCGAGCCTATCATTCCAACGGCAAAGACTCTGAATGAGATTGCGGGTTTGATTTAAGTTTATAACGTCTCTGGTTTGCTGATAAAGGAAAGGAAATCCTTTGCCACCGGCAACAGCGTTTAGATCAGCTGGTGATAGAGTCAATCTAAAAATTTCATGAGAATATTAATGAAATCATAACTTGAGAGATTATGGTGATCCTTGTCGATATTGTTTTCAACTGACTAACCTGTGATCAGGACCTCTGCTTCGTTCAACAAGGGTAGCTATTAAGGTGATCATCTTATCCAAGGATGCAGGTCTTAATTTCTCCGTAGCCACAGCCAGGACCTCTTCCTCTTCCTCCTCTTCACTGACTGCATCGACAAACTCATGAGTTTTGTGACCTAGGTAAAAGTTCACCATAGTCGATATGGCTTGGACTTGAATCAGGAAAAGAGTCTCCTCTTCTCCCATCTTACTGAACTCGTACAGGAAGCTGAAGTATTCGGTGAGGTGTTTGAGGTGCTGCTTAGCATGTTCCATCAGCGACAATAACATTCTGACGAATCTTGTGACACAGGATTGAGTGCCAACGGTACTGAGGTCATTTTCCGGATCGCATACTAGGTAAAGTGGAGCTTGGGTAGCTCGCAATCTCTGTATCACGTGAATACATAGTCTCTGAAACATTTGCCTAACCATCTGATTCGGACACTTGACTAGAATTTGTATTGGCCACCAGGAGTCACCAGCCATCCTCTCCAGGAACCTGGCACAGGCGCCTGCAGATCCATTGAATTGTTTTGTCAGAAGTTCAACCCACTGCACCATAGTTGGCTTTTCCTTGGCGTGAATGAAAGTTTCCATAAAAAAGGAAGTTGAAAGTTCTGCAGACATTTCCGTAATATCCGGTTGCATAGATAGAAGCGTCTGCGGGATGTACCCACAAATCTGCCACATGAAACTAAAGTATGTATGCTCAAATATATTCTTGTCCTGCAGGAAATGCATGTTGTCCTGCCATATCCAATCTTCAAGTTCTTTATTCAGTTCCAAAGGTGGTAGCTTATTGGTCATCTGATGTGACTGTAGACTGTGTGTTCTTGTAGGATCCATAAGACTGGATACCGTTGCTTCCTCCTCCTTGGGCTGATCGCCGGGATCTGCGCACCACTCATAGAAGAGCATGTATGCCGAGTTTGTTTTTTCAAAACTGAAGTCCATAAATTTATCAGTAACCGAGTCATAGGTTTTACTAGTCATTTCGCCACCAAAACATTCAGCTGCTATTTGATTAGGGTCGAAAGGCTTGACCTCCGCATCATTGAAGAGGAACCATTTGTCCTTGTTAGGTGAAGTGCGATCCCTGATGAAGCTGTAGTAATGTCCGCCATCAGCTGTTCCTGTATGCACTGTCACTCCAATTAAATCATACTGATAATGCTCCATTTCTTCTCTGTCATCCATTGAAAAGCTACGGGAACTCGAAGTACCTTGAGAACCTTCTCCTTCAGACTTCCTCCTCTCCGAGGCTTTCTTCTCTTCTTGGTAATGCTGAGGCATTAGTTTTTTCTCGACGTAGCCAGACATATCAAGTCGCAATGGGAAACTAAAGTGCGTGTTTACTTTCTCCTTGAGCATGGTCACCATGTTAAAAGTATATCGCATTGTGTTGAAGCATAGGATATGTGGCAGTTTTTTAAAGCATGCCCGCTTCTCAGCCCTGGCTTTCTTACCACACTGTGAGCAGGTGTACATATTATCGCCTTCCAGGGTATCCTTGACGGTAACTTCATCAAGACTTTCGTACAAATTGCGCATGTCGGCCACTTGGCAACGCACTGTGTAAAATTCCTCCAGGGTTCTACTGACGTGCTCGCAATCTAATGACACGACGTTGTTTGATATTACACCGCAGAAGAGGGTTTTCACGAGATTCTTCAGGTCACTCGTCATCTCTTCGAGTTTAGACACTAGGTCGATGAAGAATTCAGCCATGTCCTTCTGCTCGCCAGTATTCAAAGGTTCATGATCCATTGTGTATACACGACAAAAGCTTCGTGGATTGTAAGCTTTCCTCTCGGATTCCAGGAGGTAGGCGAACATCCTCTGGAGCTCACGTAGTGTCAGTTGATGCTTATTCGCACCGTTGCAGTCTGCACCCAGGATTGAGATTCGCGCTTGGGGCATCATGTAAAGATGTTGCATGCAACTAGCCATGTAGCATGTTGCACCAAGATTTGTGAGGCCGACGTAACCACAATCAGAGCGACCATCTTCATGAGGCCAGTAATCCCAGGGATAAGGAGAATGTGGACCAGGTCGGTGCTGAGACAATAACTTCTCGTGCAGAATCCTGTAGTTATCAGGTGCAGATTTAACCAGCTCGACAAGAAGATCAAATGCAGCTGATCTGGATACTTGACTCTTACACTTTGGAACATGTTTCATTCTTGGATTTGGCAGTGCGAAGAGGAAATCAAAGACCTCCAAAAGAAGATTCTGACCGATCTTGCTCTGCTTGCAAGGAGGATTATGCGTCATAATGTTACATGTTAAATTAAGCAATCCAACAAGTCCATCATCTTCAACGGTATTATGTCGTGTCTCCAAGTGTTGTCTGCTCAGTACAGATTCTATTACTCTAATAGCGAGTGCTTCAAGGTCTATCGTAGACCCTGAAGAATCTTCCAAGCCTTCTTTGATCACGTCTTCCGGAAGAGAATCAACGAGTCGACATACCAGCCAAAAGTAATCTCGACAAGCTGGTCCATAAGGTTCTTTACCTTCTTCAAGTGCTGGATGTAGATGTAACGGAAGGTCAGGTTTATGATGGGAAGGTTGCATAGCTTCAGCGACGACAAGATCCTCCAGGAGAGTGTTGAGCATTGGTACGATCAAGCTTGAAGTATCAGAAGAAGGATCATCGGGTCCAGTACTTCCTAGACATAGTCTGTAAAGTGCAGTACAGACTTCTCTTCGAACCGCTGGTTCTGGATCCTCCAAGACAAGTCTGCGAAGCCAAGTTTTTCCAAAAGGTTCCGACGATGAAAAAAGAGATTGTCTAGCAGCCAGGTCACTATGGACCCAACAAACAAGAAGCGCCATGGCATAATGTATCACCTGTGACCTTCCAAAGAGGCCAGTCTTATAATGATTTGGATCTCGTGGCAGCGAAGCCTCATTCAAAATACTGGTTATTCGAGGCATAACAGTGTCTATATCCATCATGGCGAGCATAGCTTCACTCAGCCGCGGGACCAAAAGCTTATCGGCCTTATTTCTCTTCCTTTCTTCCTTAACAACACCTAGATGGCAGAGTTGTTTCAAAAGACTAGCGAGGCAATCCTGTTGCCATTCACTACCATCTCCACGTTCAAGACAACCTGACATAAAGATGTCAAAGAGATGACGCAGTCCACCATGTTGAACAAAGAGAGTGGACCAGGGTACTTCTTTTTCTTTATCTTCATGATTGTCTTCAGCATCCCCCCCACCTTCGTGAACAGGAGTAATGGTTACAGAACTAGTTGATGTCACCTGAGTAGAGGATGTTCGTCTGCTGAGAGATTCTACTATGTAAAGGGAGTACATAAGCTTTTGGGGACTAGCAGGGTCTAGTAATTCCGGAAGTGAGGCTTCACCAAGCTTTTGGAAGCCCCTAAGCAGCGTAGGGCTGGTGGGAAGTAATGTGAGCGTATCCCATACTCTACGAGAGAGTACCTGAGCCTTGGTATGTGGTATCTCCTGGCCACCCTTAACAGTAGTCTTCATGGCACTAAGAGTTCTCATCAGGGTGAATAGCTGCTCGAAGTATTGTGGTCTTAAGAGTAGGAGAGTCGGTAAGGACTCCCTCGGTGGTGGAGGTAGGAGAGACGGCGAATCTATGTCCCGTTTGCCACAGCGACTTCCGCTTCCACCACTGGCGCTTCCTCTTCCTGCACCCAGAGAGATGAACACCAGTTGACTATCCTTGAAACCCATTTCTTGAAGAGTCTTCTCATCGAAATCTATTGTTAGCTCTTGTCCTTGAGTAATCATTCTAATTGGTCCATCACTTAGCAAGGATCCTAAAACCGAGCCTCCGTTGCTACCGGATGTAACAGAGCCCCCGGAAGCCTTCTCTTGATTGTTTTGCCTATCGTCCCACCATTTAGCTACTTCAGCACGTAGATCAGCTATGTAATCAGTGCTGAATAAAGTAAAACTAGTCTTCTCAGGAATTCCTGCTGGTTGTACAAGTATCCTCAACTGTTGTCCCTTTTCGGAAGTATTCATAGCTACGTGACTTCCGGCTCCTCTACCTTCCAACGCCCACCTTCGCAAATGGTACGCGTAACGCTTTCGAAAAGCTTCGAGATGCGTCCGCAATAAGAGCAAAGCTCGCTGTATACAGCGTAAACTAGCCTCTTCGTTGTTCTCCAGATCAGCACTTGCAGCTGCCAAGTGAGTCATACATTGGGAAACAAATTCCGCTTCCTGTGTCAATTGTCTTGACATGTAATATCCATTTAAATATTGTATTGCTGCCATACTGACATCTGTACTTTTTGCTCTTAGAGCAATCCTCCAGAGAAAATCCATGCCAACTGTATCTACATCTCGAAGTGGTCTGTCAAGATGAGCTGCAGCTAGCCTCGCCAGATTACACAACTGCTGGAAAAGACTGAGTCCTGTCATACTTATTGTTTCTGGTGGTAGACTTGGTAACTTTCGCATGCAAAGATGCTTCAAGGTGTCCATTCCTAATGCATGTTGTTCTGTAGATTTAGCCTGGCTTAGTAACCAGCTGAAAAGTTCATCGGCACAGGTAGAATCCTGAGATAAACATTGCCACAAGATATCAACTTGTTCCAAGCTTAATCGAAAGCAGTCAGGTGAGCCCAAAGGAGAGAATATCGAAGATAGAAATTGTAGTCTAACTTGTACTTCGGTTTGATGCGAATACAAATTTGTCCTAGGTCCAGTATTTGCATATGTCTTGAGATTATTGAAAAAGTGCTTCATCATTCCTCGTTCACGATCAGCCCAGGTTGTTATAGTGTGCGCATCCATCGCACCAAATTGCTGAAAACTAGCCAGCAATTTTGGAAGCAATCTCAACGATACCACTACAGATCTATTTGCTGCTAAGTTTTCTAAACAGCCTTCGATGAACTTCATGGGAATTAACCTGTCGACATTGAAACAGAGAAGATTGCACAATGCCTTTTCTGCTTCGAGAGCCAGTCCTTCACTGAGTTGACCAATTTTCTCATCTTGAAGAAGGTCCCACAGTAAGGTGTTTCCTGGCTTACAGACAGTTTCTAGATTGAATTGAGACGTAAGTCTAGCCACTGTCTGTCTAATACTTCTGACCTGTGGGGGTCGACAGACTGACCTCCTGATAGTCATCGCAGGGTGTGAATGATGAGAATGATAAGTCTGCATCTGTATGGCGGTAAGATGACGTGCTGCTAATTGAGCTAACTCTTCCTCACAACCACTTTCCTCTCCGTCGAAGTCTGCCATATTCTTTTCACTTTTATTCGATATTCTGCTGCTATAGGAGCCTTCCTCGTCGGAGAGCATCTCGTCGAGGACAGATGGTAAGAATGGTGGTCTGCTTACGTGTGCCAACCCGGCGAACTCAGACATAACAGTACCGGTGCTTTCAGCAGTTGCCAGGACGCCCGCTGTGACGTCGCTGTCATCCTCATCATGAGAACTGTCTGCAGAATCTGGAGCGCGCTCGACGTTGTGCCCGACGAGAGAGGTGTATTTACTCTTGCTAGCTCTTCTCAAGAGGGCGGCTGTTGTAGGAACCTGCTGATCACTAGGTTCCATGGCCATTGCTTGCTGCTTTACCTGATCCAAGGTGTCTACTATTTTCTGAGCTTCGAAACTAGTGTCAAGAGCTGCAGGTTCTAGGATGTTCTCGGATACGTTTTCGGGTCTGTTTTTCTTGTCGTTTGGTAATTCCTTTAGCTTGCCTTTGCCGTCCTCCCTTACTAAGTTGTTCAGGGTTTTCTCATTAGAGACAGGTGAACGTTTTTGAGGTTTCTTTCGTTTTCTCAGGACTTTCCGCTTCTTCTTCTCCTGCGCTACTGGTTCCTCGGTATTCGACTTCTCTGTATCCGCTTCTGCATCGGAACAGCTTTGTTGTTTCTCTTTCGCATCAAGCCCTTTAGCTTCAGATTTTGATTCGGATTTTATCGTCCCAGGCTCCTCCATACATTTTCCCGTGGGACTTTTGAGAACTTCGTTATTGCGGTCGGTCTTCACCAAGGCGAGATCATCTATTTCGGTGACATTCGATTCGACTGGTATGCTCGCAATACTTTCCACTTTGAAATTTCCTAAACCGAATGAAATTTGCTGCGTTCCTAAGGTAACTCCTGAATAGAAGTATATGCTAAGAATATAATTAAAGAACTACATACCTTCGCAATCGCTGCTATCCCCTCTCGCCTGCTTCCTGGGTGATGGACCTTCGGACGGAGCTGGACTTGGTTCTTCCTCATCCTCATCAGGGCTGCTGCCATCCATTCCGCTTGGATCACTACTACTGCTCCCACCTACCCCAGTAGTTCCTCTGAGGATCTCCCTATTCTTTATGGCTAATCCACCAGGATACCCCGAGCCACCCGAAGACCAAATGAACTTGATTAAAGCCGAAGCGAGAAAGAGACTCTGCTCGGTATGATCCTTGGGCTCAAGTTTGCCCAGCAATGAGTACAAGTGCAAAACGGGTGTAGGTGCCAGATGTTTCACCAAAGGAGCCAAAAGATCGTATACCGGACGGCCGCAGTGTTTTAATTGAGCTGCTTGCCACATAGTGTCCATGTCTGACGGTGTGATTCTACCTTCCATGGCGAGGAAACTCAGGACAATGTGGCTCTGTTTGATGACCTCAACGTGCAAGTTAGGACCAAATATATGAGCGATAATATTGTTCTCTGTCAGCCAAGCAGCCAGGGCGTGGCCCACTTGCTCGACCTCGGCGACGGTTTCGCTGTTACACAACTCATTGAACGCAGTAATGTGGGCATTTATTTGAGCGACACCCGCGAGTCGCATAGTCAGTGTAGTACTGGTGAAGTATTTAAACGCTAGATCCAATCCATCACGATCGAATGTTGGGAGAACTGCGTCTATTGGATCCTTTACTGCGCTCCACATGAAATCTACGGAAACGCAAGCATAAAGATTCCGATTCCAAGGGAATCGGATTCAATAGATTCTGCAGGAAGAGTAAACGAACCTGCCATTGTCCTGACAGCTGGAGTACGTAGCTCTTTATCTGCCAGCCGACACATATACTTCATAACACGGCTCCGCAGCGGTACGAAGAGTTGAATGACACTGCCATAATTCAACCATAACTTTAAGTTGCATATCACTGCAACCATCGAATGAGCAAGACCAACGGGAAGTGTTTCCTTCATATCAAAACAAGCAGACATCAAGTTGAATCCACCTTGATGACAGAATACAGAAACTGCACGGATCAACGGTGCCGGAACTTCCGGATCGTGAGGCTCACAATATCCTCCTTCGTCCTGTCAATGAAAGGTTACAGAAAACAGATGAATTAACAAAGCACTATTGCCTTGCCGTATATTATTTTCACAAACAAAGAATTCTCAAAACTGTAAGAGGTCAAAGTTTCAAGACATTTATGGTTACCTTCACAGGAGCTAAAGGATTAATGGCACCGCCATGTTTCATCGCGATGTAAAGTGGAAAATTCAGTAAAAATATCTTCGAGAGAAGGTGAAATAACTTTTCTCGATCTTGCAAGGACCAATGGTGACTTTTTGGGGATTCTGGATGTGAACAACTTGTCCCTTCGTCAGCCTTTTTTTCCTCTTCCGTCCCGGACGCGATCGTCGTTTTACTCGTAGACATCGTAGTCGTTGTTGTTGTCGTTGATTTCTCATCCCCGACATCCTTACTACCATTCTCTCCATCCTCGGACACTTTATCATTTTGCTGGAGAACTTGCAGCTGTTGTAGTGTACAGAGTACGACACTCTGGGTCAGCCGTGTGAATCGGTCAAAGTTCTTAATGTCCCGATAACAGCACATGCATTGTCTAAAAATTTAAATACGTAAAATCTACAATTATACTAAGATCAAATGAATATATACGTGAGTACAAAAAAACAGTGGCTACAATCATTTCTTTTCTTTTCAAGCCATTGTTTTGCTACTGTGCCCATAAATCTACGAATAAAATAGACCGAATTAATATTTACCTTTGCACCCACTGATTCACATAATGGAGTATAGTGTCTACATCTCCTATGCACAGGGCGGCCAGGTCATCCTGCTCCTTCGAGGCACGTTCCTCGTCTGCATTTAATAATAAATTGGCTGAGTATTACGATTTTGATATGATTATTAAAATCACGGAAGGCGATAAATAAAAATGATTTTAAAAAATCCTAAAGACGCAGATCAGTACTTTTTGGAAATTGAAAAAAAAATTCGATGTTTTTTAAGGGCCATAAGTGTATTCATTATAGAGCATCATTTTTTTGTAAACGTATCAAGGACAAAGGTTAATACTTGCAACGGTTTCGAGAATATTTAAATATTGCATTGTAAAACTTATATCAAAACAGAACATGCACACTTTTTCGCAAAAATATAATTGAACGTTATTCGCAATAAAACTAATTTGTGACACGAAAAGAAAAATTCCATGAGAAACAATTATACTCCAAAGCAAAGAAATAGTATAAATAAAAAAAAGTGAAACCCACGCTGCTGGATAAAGAATACGACACAAATCGTCCATAGTAAACAGATAATCGATTTTTGTGCGTGTCAAAAATTCAAGTATTTAAATTAACATAGTCAGAAACATCAGGATGCATTAAGTGAAAGGCTTTAAGGTTATCCAACGGATACAAATAGTAGGGAGAAATATATGTATATTGCAACAAAAGAAATAATACGCGAGATTCAATAAGCCATAGGAGTTTAAAGTAATATAACCTAAAGAGAATGTTGAAATGTCTAGCGATACTACTGTCGCACATAAACGGAGACGATAGACGAGGATAGGTTAAGGTGAATAAAAGTTGTATTTGGCTTACAAGAGAGCAGAAGGTCGTGAAAGTCAGCACACACATCGCACATGGTTCCCCCTGTATCTATCCCCAAAACGACACGCGATCACCTAAAGTCCATCACTCGATTTCACCACCCCCTGGCATTTCCGATCCGAAAATTAACCCCAATATTATCAAACATTTCTTTCTATTATCCCTAACGATCGTCAACAGTTGATCAATCTATCAGTCACCATATTGGTTTGTGATGAGGCTGCGTTTATACGCAGCCTACTTCAAGCCACGTCACGCGAAGCCTTAGTGGTTTCACTTTTTTCCACGTTCCAATGACCCAAGGAGGATTCCAGGCTCGATTGGCACTTATAACGTAATTTCATAAGACCCAGGTAACTGCGAGAAGGGACATCCAGAAATTATGAATATCCACAAAAGCTTTAACGCAGGAGTAAAGTGTCATTTTGACAGAACACAGCTGACTGCCACCATCTTGTCTTTATGTAGTATCAAGCTACTTTCACTCACGGCATCTTCCTCAATCGTTCACACGATATTAACGTTTCATGCCTTTGCTCATTGCGACATTATACGCGAGTACATTGGTCTGCCAGGAATCCGTTATCGCACGACTTTTAAAGACGCCGAGGTCAGAGCTGGAAAGATTTTGTCGGAGCGTCTAAGCTAAAGAATGGTTTACGAGCAACTGGCTTTTATCCCTAACTGCATGACGCCTTGCGCATCTACGGTCGCGCGTCCTGTAATTCTTCTCAATATTCTTAACAAGTACTATAGAAGAAGGTAAAGATATTACTTCATCTATGCACACGGTACGGACTTTGTCCTGGCAATAGTTTTACTTATAGAGACAATATGAATTTCAATTATTGAGACGCCTCTGCAGCTACATCACAAAGCATCGGTTTTTATGATTGCTGTAAATTCCGTGATCCTAGGAAGGGTGCGGACAGCTGTCAGAAATTCTTTAGGGATACGTTTATTCGTTTCGAGTATCCTAACAGTTCTCAGGTTCACGATATTTTTAAGATATAAAATTCAGAATATTTCTAGATGCTGACATTGAGCGCGACTTGTCGTTCCTCTTTAAAACTTTTTTATTTCAAACTCTTATTCTTTTAGATAACAGAATTTGCAGTTTTGCTAGGATATAAACAAATGAGATGAACTCCGTGATCATAGAAAATTATTTGACAGATGACAGCTGAGCAGTTTTCGGCAGGATCAGTGGTAGTCAGCATATTGGAACTAATTGTAATGTAGAATTTCCGATATCAGGGCCGTTCATATAGGAACTCGTATTTGAATATTTCGCCCTTATACTTTCTTTAAAAATAGATATACGGCCGACACTGTCACGTTTCTCAAGTGTTAAATATAGACAAACAAATTCTTGGCTTTCCTTCTCCACACTTTAGATTAACAGCTATATCACTCAATCAAATAGAAATTGAATTCTTTTTAAATGTACATAGTCTTTTTTAATGATTTTATCTATTCTTTATTAGCTACATTGAGTAGTCCAGCTTTTTTTTATTATTCATTACCCTTAAACTTTATTAACACAAACTTAATTTATGATCCTTAATAATATTCTGAATAAATGGCTCATATTTAACAATATTTCATTAGTACTAGTCCGTTAGACTATAGTCTATCATTTATTTGGTGAAATTATGATTCATCAATATTATTTCTAGCAGTTTTGGAGTAACGTCGTACAAAGTGTATAGTGTAAAAAAAGAACGGATTATACTAAAAATTAATATAATATTATATCAGAAGGTAATATGATTCTTGATTGATTTTCCTATATAAAGAATAGTTGCAAGTAATGATCACTGATAGTACGATAGACATTTAAACTGGATTCGAGTAAAATCATGCAGAATGAATACGGCCCTGTGGGAAACAGTGCCCCCTGCGCCAGCCGTGAAAAGCCCCAATAAACAACAAACCCGTGAGTCCTAAGCTCTCAAGGGAAAAGTAAAATATCGAAGGGTTCGAAAAGAGCTAAACTTAAAAAGTGTAACAAAAGGGAAAATCATCGAAAGTCAAGTGTTGAGACCGTACAAAAACGGCTAGTTATAATGGGTAGTACAGATAAGGCCGTGATCACGGGCTTCATATGCAGGCTCTGCAGCAAGATGAACCGATTCGTGATCCACATATACGGAGAGGAAGGCGAAAGGATGAGACTTGCGGAGAAGATTAACGCATATTTACCAATCACGGTATAAGATTATTCTAACCTTTATTGAACTTGTGATATTTGTTGAATTTTTATTTGTTTAAGTCAACTCTTGATGCAGTGCTCCACTGTACATCTGTTGTGTCATTTTTATAGCCTGAAGTTGCATGAATTTTGAGTTACATTGTTCAGCAAGGGATAATAGTATCATATGGGATTGCTAATACAAATCATTTATTTGTTGTTGATTTAAAATATTCTAATGTGTTTTATGATTGTACAACAGGTAAAGATGAACGATCCTTTGCCAAAGACAGCCTGTTTGCATTGTATTGAACGATTAGAGGCACACCATGAATTGATGGAGCAGTTTATGTTCGCCAGACGAAAATTAACTAATGAAAACAAGGCAACATCAGTAGCATCGTCTTCAAGCACAACTGTCGATGCAACACCTGCACCAAATTCTCCTCCTTGTTGACCCATTTAGCCATCGAGATATCTTCGCGCTCAACAACGTTAGATATGTCCCATTTTCTAAACCTTGCCCCTGTTCTGTCTGTTGCCACATTGCCAATACGGCTCACGCCGTTTTGTGGTAAAAAATAGCTGAAAGCTATTTCTAATTTACGAACATCTCCGATTTTAAAAACAGATTGAAAATTTAATTTTGATAGACATTAGACATAATCCATGTCATTTAAACTCATAATGCGCACAGTTAAATATTTTGGTACTCCTAAATCATATGTATAGCTTAATCTCCAGAATACCTCTTGATATGAGGAAGAAATGAAAGACTTTCATTAATTTCCAAGTCTCTCGCAGTGGCACATCTGTCCCTATGCCTACATAAACTCCAATCCTTGGACAATATAATCCATCCCGAAAGACTGTATCCCCTATCATCATCAACATTGCGTTTGTAATTAGAAATTATTTCGCACAGGACAGAGCAAGGTCGAGACGAGCAATGATGGTTATAATTGTTTTTACCAGATGCAATGAGATTGTGGTACAAGTAAAAATATGCCATATTGATTCACTTGGTGGTCATAGAAATCTACATATATGTCTTTTGACAAAGTAAACAACGTTTTGGATGAAGAGAAAAAATACAGTGAACAATTTCTTTGACTGAAGTCACACAATAATATTCGGACGCTCAATAATATAATCCGTCATACCTTCTGTATCCAAGAGAATCAAGAGAATGGACATGGAGCCGATATTGCGAGTGACTTGTGTACAATACACACCACAATGAAAGAAGAGAGACCACGAAGCTTGCATTGACAACCTCATCTTCAATGGATGCTTTTGTCCTAATGCAAAATAGTTTGGATCAGGAGTTGGAATTCACGAACTTCCGTCCAAGCGTCTCTTTCCAGAATCACATGTCTAATGCGATCACCAGGTACTCCAGGCGATTAATCCCACCTTAGAAAAACGACATCTTGTTGAGGGCCAGCAAATCGCGTCTATCCTCTCGATGATCATCTAATTAATTAATGTGTTCTTATCTAATTGGGCGTATAAGTGAATCAAAAGGGCATGCAAGCATATATATACATATACATATATATAATCAAAAAATTATATATAAATATATATGTATGCACATCGAATTATTGTCATATAGAACGACTATTATATACTATTTTATTTAGTCTCATCGATCGTTCAGAATCAGTAGATATATATATATATATATATATATATATATATATGAAATAGGTAGGTGCCGTATAATTATAATATGTATATATATATATATGGACAACATATGTCTTGTGTACATATAATATACAAACTATATATTGTGTATACCATATAGTATACAAGACAAGAGACAGACACTATAAATATATACCGTACGATTTAAATATATTTGTAAAATTATTATTATTATTATATATATATATATATAATCGATATATATGTATTTTTGTGTAAGGCGCATTGAGAAGCGTGGATAGCCAATCTTCTCTCTAGGCTGAATTATAATAAACTCTATGTATAAAATAACGTAAATTCTGATTGATTGTTTATCAATATAACGATATTAATAAGATAAGACAAACTGGGAATGCTCTATAGGAATATAACGGGCGTTATTAATTTCTCATGAATTATTATAATACATCCGTATTCACGATACTTCATTAATAAGATGAAGAATTCACGACGTATTGTAATTTATTTCTATAGGATATATTTAACATAAATGTTTACTTATATCAATATTGTTACATATCGGTAACAATGAAAAATTGCGATCAATGATATTATAATCTAACGATGCGTTATTTTTCTCTACCACGGACAAATGGCACGTTGATTATTTGCAACAAGTCTTACTTCTATGTAGGCCTCCTGCTCTTCCCTTTCTCTGCAACAAATTCATTGTAGTTCATTGCACGACCAATACAAAACTTGATTCTGCATCTGAATCAGCATCACACACTGCATCCATCAGATCCAGATTCAGATGCCTTATTACGCCTATATCTTTTTTGACACAATATTATTTACATCAATTTTTAATAAGTAGTACTTAAATGACTTAGTAGGAATTTATAAATAATTAACATTCAATTATGGACTGATAATAGAGTCCGTGTGATGTATATTGTATTGCATTAAAATTGTATTTAATTTCAGACAAAGATGTTCACGTGTAAGTATAATTCAACCATGTAAGCTAATTGTTCATTTTGAGAATAAGATTTCTAATGGGGATGCAGGATGACATCTTGATAACGAGTAACACAATGTTTTATTAGATGCTATATTGACAGTTAATGCAGTAATTTTTATCAGTCAAAAGCTGACATAGGCTCTTATGATAATTATTAATTTAATAGAATTACATTTTTTATATATTCTTTGAATGTGGATACAGAATAGGGATATGGACATAACCAGTGTGCTGGTACCGCCTTACTAGAGATATTGTAGATCAATTAATCTGGTGCAACGTGCAATTATGCATTCCTGTTTGGATCTTATGGATCAGAAGAAATTTTAAAGTTGAAGTAGGTGTGTCTATAAAATTTTCATATCGATGACGGTTTTATTACAGAGAGAGAAGGAGAGGAGAGTCGCGTGCATGCGTATTAACGTGCGCGTAATCGAGTAATCAATTCTGAACTTGTACCCCCTTATCTTATAAATTTTATGTGATGTGAAATATGTAAAAAGTTTCAAGAAAGTCCGACTCTCTGGATTGTTTTGAGTTGGCGCCTGCGCAATTGAGACTTCCTTCTTTCCTAAAAAAAGCGCGCGGTCGTTGCTTAACACTTATAAAAATATATGTAATTATATTTATATAGATTTATTTATTTATATATATATATATATATATATGTATATGCATATGTATACGTATGTGTCTGCGTGTCCTATATAAAATTTCACTCTTACCTCATCTAACATTTTTGTTAAAATATAAATTCACAATTTACTTTCGAATTATTTTTATCATTTATTTTTCTTATGCATTCTGTCTCTCTTTATTCTCCTGTATATCAATATACTCTTCTTCATTCTGAGATATGCTGAGAAATTTTTTAACAATAGATACACAAATACATTATTGAAGATTTGATTAACGAATGGAGTAAGGGTAGGAGAGAAATTATTTTTCATTAGATATCTAGGAAGTAGTTAGAGGATTGAGACTCCTTATAGTATCGGACTCCCTCTCTCGTTCTCTTATGTCTTTTTGATTCCTTTACAATGCCTTCTCTCTTCTTTTGTACAAGGGAATAGTAGGTGGAACTACCAAAGAGATATTGGTAAAGAGAGCCAGCCCCTGTGTGTTGTCTTTAAAACCAACTATACGGTATTTCAACCCAGATCAGAACTTCTAGTTCGAACATATCTTCCATGCTCACCTGTACCCACTAGGCGTCAGATACAAAGTCCTATGGGGCTGGCTCTCTTTACCCGTAGCTCCTCGGTGTTGGAACGTATGGATAAATAATCATAAGAATCCCAAAACACAACAAACGAAACGTGATTATTACATTCTAGAGATAACAAATAAACTATACAAGACCTCTTGCTTATTACGTGAGCGTTATTTTAAATTTCTGTTATTCTTAAAAAAGAAACAAGTGACTCTAAGTCAACGGTATGATGAAATTAGTATAGTTATTTTGTGTGCTTAATTAATGCTCTGAATACTGTTAGCTGAGTTAGCCGGTTACGACACTTTAGAAGAAGTTAGAACGTTCGTCGTTGAGTAATTTATTGTGAAGACACGTGGGTCGATTAAACAAAATAAATAACGATCAAATCGACTTGGTCGTTCGAAATGATAAAATTTAATAGTACGCAAAAGATTTGGGATGGTCTCGTGACACATATATACAATTGCTGTACATTCGAAAATGCACTCTCTCATGTGAGCCATATATCAGGAAGCTTTTTTGGTTACCCCAAAAGCGGCTCGATCTTGGAACGAGCGAAATAAAAGTGATTATGCACGCCAACGGAAAAGACAAAGAAAAAATTCACAACGAAGTGTTACGAGTGATTAATGATCATTTTTCGGTAATATTAGATCATTTGTTCCCAAATTTTATAATAATTCATTTTTCATTGTCTTATTGGCCATAACGCATCTATAGACTGTTTCCGTATTCTTTATAATAATAGATTAAAACTCATGAGAATTAAGAAAAGAATGACGGCCGTCTGATTGAATAATTTGTACTTTAACGTCGCTGAGCAATCGAGAGACGTTGAATTGCGAAGAATACAATGAAAACCTAATGGCGGCATCGTGTTTCTCATAAAAGACAAATATACAGTAGCACAACTTAATCATACGAATATATAATTTTTTATATTAACCGAATTATTCAATCCCATTGACTTATTCTCATTTACACGCTACGACTTACAGCTATATCTACAAATTTTATACGAGGAAAAGTTATTACCTAACAACAGTTCCTTAGGTAATGAGAAATTGTCATGAACTTTTTCGCGATTGCAGAATGCCCGAGATTGTGATGTTTTTTTTTCGACGCTCCTAGACATTCATATATGATACGATCCTTCGACTTCGATGAGAACGATGCGTATCCGCCCGAGCTCATCACGAACATGCCTGTTGCATCTCCGCCTTGGCAGCCTTCATAGCTATAAAGAAAGGTATTAAATAAAACTTTTTTGAAATGATAATAATATAGTTTCAATATTTACATTTTTCTTTTCATACACAAAATTTACCTTCGCGTTCTCGTCTTCTCAACTTCTTTCTACGCCTCTCGATGCCGGCCAATTCGACCTTCACTGCATTATATGTTTTTCGCAATTCTGACAATTTTTGCTGGAGTACAGCTATCCTCTGGCTGCCATCAAGTTCAGGATCTGCAATATATGTACAACATGATATTAAAGAATGAATGTGATTTTTGAAAGCAATAAAAAGTTACCAGGAGGACGTACCTAATTCTACGTAAAAGTTATACTTCATCGGTCTTGGTGACCTAGTGGAGTAAGTATTGAGATCGGTAACACTGCCCATGTTCGTATGTGCAGTGGAAGTCGAGTTTACGCCACAGAGATTGGAACTCTCGCTGGTATCGTCACTGTCACTTCCGGGGCCATGCCGAACGGTTCTTCCGGCTTGTCTGGTAGACTTCTTAGTGGAGTTGCTTCCGCATTCAGAGTGTTTCCGGTTACATTTCCGCTTCTTTGGCGACTGCGCATCCTCAATGGTCCTCTTCGTCGGTGGCTTGAGGGATCTGTCAGCTACGTTACCTTCAGAATTTAATAGGGTGTCATCTTCACTGAAACCAGGACCCTTGCTACCACTGTCGTTATCAGCTTCTGAACTGTCTCTGTTGGACTTGAGATTATCCTCTGACATTGGTGAAGATCCTCCCATTCTCTCTTCACGTGGTGAACCAGAAATGTTAGAAATACTTGAATCCGGAGTAGTCGGGGGCGTGTTATCCATGACAGGGGCAGCTTCGTTGCTCTCTCGTCGCTGTACTGGCATAGCAGCAGGTGGAAGTGGCTGAATTAGTTGATGCGGATGCTGGTGTTGCTGTTGCTGCTGCTGCTGTGGCTGGGGTTGTTTTTGTGACTGTTGTAATGGCTGGGGCTGTTGTTGCCTGACTCCCATGACTACTCCCTGTTGTACAGGTAGAGAAACAGGGACGGAGACGTTGTCGCCATTCTTTGGAGATGTAATACTCAGGGTAGCCACTGTACTACAAGTTGTACTTTGACTGGAGGATGGTGCACTTGCAAATGGCATCTCCAATAGTACTATATTATTGTCAGATGTTTCAATCTTAGGTGGAACTTGCACTACGTGTGCATCTACTTGTTCAGTGTTGTCAACAACCGGAGCTGGAGATCCTGGTATTTCTTCTTCACAGAGCAATGAGCTCATGTTCTCACCTTCCTCCTCAACCTTTGTCGGAAGGACACCGACAAGTTTACACTCTGCAGAAGACTGTTGTTGCTGCTGCTGTTGTATTTGTGGCGGTGATTGTAATTGAGGCTGGGACTTCTGTTGTTGCTGGGACTGAATCTGTGGCTGAGACTGAACTTGCTGCAGAGGTTGAGATTGCTGTACTTGAGACTGAGTCTGACTCTGGGGTTGAATTTGAGACTGAAGTGGAAGCTGGGGTTGAGATTGGGATTGTGGCTGAGATCGATGTTGAATTTGAGATTGAGCTTGAACTTGTAGTTGCGATTGGCTTTGAGTTTGAGATTTGGAACGTCCTTCCTGGATATCCTGTAGCCTTTCCAATTCTGCTCGAAGCTTGACATCAAAATTGGTTGTGAGATTTTTCTCATCCTGAGGCTCTTCATTATCGATGACTAGCCTCTCGTCGGAATCACTGCTGTCTGTAGAATCGACAAACTCTTGACTGATGACCTTCTTGCGTTTATCTCTCTCTCGCTGATCACGTTCCTTATGCTGTTCTTCCTCCTCTTCTTTCTTGTGAATCTCTTCTTCCTTCTTCTTGCGTTCTTCTTCTTTTTTCTCTTGCACTTTTCTCTGTTCAGCTACTGCCTTCGCCTCTGCAGCCTTCTTCAGTTCAGCCTCCTTCTTCAGTTTTAATTGTTGAAGCTCTTCCTCCTTCTGCTTAATGGCAGCACGCATTGCCTCTCTTCGTTGCTCCTCTTCCTTCTTTAATGCTTCCTCTTCCTCCCTCTTCTTATTTTCAGCCTCGATCTTCGCTTTATTCTGTTCCTCTCTGTTCCTTTTGGCAATCATAGCATCCATTTTCTTGGACGTCTCTTTTAGACTCTTCTTCGTAGCATCGGCCATATCTTCTTCCTTCTTCGTTTCTTTTGACTTATTTTTAAACGCCATTGCAGCAGCCGCCATTTTTTCCTCTATCGTAGACGTGGCCGGCAACCTTGTACTTATAGGAGCTGGCGTTAACAGTGCCGGCGAGACTGCAGGGCTTGAGATTAATGATTTCACATCCAGGTTCTTTGCTTCTAAGATGGGCGACGGTCTACTTGTTGTTGGTGACTTCACATTTTGTTTCTGATTAACCTCGTCAAATTTGGTAACGATCTTGTTTCTGGTCGCTGTTTCTTCATTCGGATTTTCACTCTGCGATTTAACTTCGTCTCTATTAAACTCCATCGTATCCGGTATGTCGTTTGTTGGAAATATTTCCTGCTGATAGGTGAAAAGATTTTCTTGTTCGGCTTCAGAGACTTCTGTTTCAGATATGATCAGTCGATCCTCCGAATCGTCTGGTGCCCCATCCTCGTCGCCAGGTAAGTCGCTGAACAGAAGGTCAATAGTATTAGCAACCTTACCAGACTCTTCCGGTACTGGTTGAACCTTAGGCTGGCTAAATGATGAAGATTCCCGAAGCTTGTCGAACGCCTCTTCACAAGCAGAAGGCGTAGAAACTTTACTTGGGGATAAAACCTCGCCGTCGTCTATTCTTTTAGCAAAAGGTCTTCTCACTCTCTTTTTAATATCGACTTCAGTATCAGCTGGTTTTATTTCCTTTATAGCGGTAACAGTCGTCTTTTGCTTCTTCTTGGGACTCTTTGGTTCCTCATCGAAGACCCTCTTCTTGGCCTTATCCTTGTCACCATTGGAATCTCTCTTATTCCGCACTTCAAACTCGAAAGGTTCCGGTTCTTTGAACTCATAAATATCCTCAGTACTTTCTAAAGGCCTGATGTCTGGTACTGGTTCCAACTTCGGCGGTTCCAACTTTGGTTTTTCTAATTTCGGTGAGAGAGACGAAGATGGTGTAGCTGCAGGTTTACCCTCATTCTCTTTCTCTTCAGATTTCGCTTCCTCTTCGGGATCCGGATCGGCTCTCACAATCTCGAGTTTTACAGCTTTATCAAAACCTTTTAATTCAGATCTTATTTGATTAAGATCAAAGTCCCTGCCTTTGGGTTGGTCCTCGTCACTCTCAGGTTCCGATTTGATATCCTGAATTTTACCTGGTATTCGTCTCAGTCTACGACCTCTACGTGGCTCCTCCGAGGCATCCTTATCCTCTTCAGGCTCGCTCATGTCTTCAGGTTTTATCCTATCCTCGGCTCTACGTCTCACTTCTCTTCTTTTCCTTTCTTCCGTTCCACGTGACCTTGTCTTTGCCTGTTCCGGCTCCGTCGTGTCTGATTCGTACGCTTCGCTATCCTCACTTTCAGAAGCAACAGATATGTCCGTGTGACCAGACATTCTTCTTGTACGTCTCCGAAGCTCTACTCCAGTGAGATCTGTATTCCTGGTAAGCCTAGTCAGTCGATTAGCAGCTGGAGTCGCAGGACTCTTCGTCCTGGAACTGGAACTTGTTACTGAAAGTGGCGTCGTAGACCTAGTTGGCTGCATCGACCCCTCCTTATCCTTGTCCTCCTTCTTACCTTCCTTAGTTGTAATCCCTGAAGATGATGTCGTAGAAGAAGGTGCAACACTCTGTGCTCTACGTCGGTTTTGGGATGCATTAGAATTCGAGGTGTTACCTGTCTTAGAAGATTTTCCACCAACTGAAGAACTCGTTGCACTTGGAGTCTGTGGTCTAGGAGTAGCCTTAGTTCGCTTAACTCTACCTTGAGCTTGAGTGAAATTTTGTGCGATTCGCGACCCCTTGATCCACTCATCGTATCTCGTGTTCCAGCCCGTGTAATGGACTAGGTAAGCAGGTTCAGCACCATCCTTTTCCATGTCGATTACTTTGGCCTCATACGTGACTTTCGATTCATGAGTTGGTCCATAATAGACCTTCAACCGATCACCTAGTTCGACGAGACCCTTGTAGCAGGGGGCAGATTCGCTAGAATGATCATCTGTTCCAGGTCTAGATTTCTCTAGTTCGTTCTCCTTGCGTTTTCTTCCACGTTGCTTTTTCAACTCTTCGTCAGTAAGACGTCTCTGCTTCGCAGGCGCCTTCTTCTCCGAATCCCTAGACGGTGTCCGCGTCTCCCGGACTGTGTCTGTTGTTCCAGATGCTTTACCCTTAACGGAGTCATCCTTTGATTTGGATCGTGTTTTCGCAGCTTCGTCTTCCTTGAGCTTCTCATCCTTTTTCTCCTGCTTCTTCGGTTCATTCTTTTTCTTATCGAAGGGCTTCTTTTTGGTCTCCTCCTTATTTTTCGATTTGGTTTTACTGGGCACTGGGGTAAACCGTGTCGGTGTTTTAGGTGACTTTTCACTGCTAGAAGACTCTCCCTCAGCTTCAACATTGATATCGCTATCCTGCCCACTTCCACTTTCCTCGAATTCCTCCTTTTTCTTTATTTTAATAGTCGTCGGCGTAGTGATAACTGGGATAGGGGCTGGGGCAGGTTCCTCTTCCTTTATAATCTCCTTCTTAGGCTCTTTCTTCACTTCCTTTTTCTCATCTTCCATTATCTTCTTGTCCTCCTCTTCTTTCTCAGATTTGGTCATTGGCATCTGAGGTGGTACAGGAGTGTTTCTGTCCCGGTCTCTGATCAAGCTCCTACCTGGTCGTTGCTTTCGCGTGCTACCTCGAGGATGATTGACCATAGTACAACCTAACTTTCTATAAAAGTCCTCAAAAGAGTGTAAGAACTTTTTATACGCTTGCTTCACCAGATTGTGCGTCGACGACGTACTTGGCATTGAAAAACTTAAGCGACGGGTTATGGATTTCCATTGATTCTGATTGGTCACACGGTTATATCCGCCTAACTTGTAAACAGCACGAAACAAACGGTATAAATCTATATCCTCGTTGCCAATCATTGGACAATTGTTGATAGGTGTTCCTCGATCGTCCATGAATTTATACAATTGCGCAACAAAGTGGTCTTTCTCCTCTCGCGGCTCATCGTCCGAACTCTGTAACCAAGAAACAACGTCGTGCGTAACATTTGTGAGCTTCAAAGTTACATAGTAGCCATTTAATGACAGCCAATTAAACTTACATCAGTGTCCAGATCTCCATCGGAATCGCTGTTTCCACTGGACATGGCATTTCCAAAGAGAGAATCTCGATCCCAGTGGGGTGGAAGGTCATTCTTCTCCAAAAAAAGAAGAGCCTTCTCCACAGCAATCTTTAATGCGCTATTCTCGACTTTGTTCACCAGTTCCTTGGTAAATTCAGTTGCCTCCTTCTTTGGGACGGTATAACTGAAGAGATTACACGTGTGAAAGTATTTTATGGGTAATAGGGATACGTGATAGGCATTGGTGATAATGATAATACTTACTATCTTGCATCTTTGAAAGATCTCACGAGATAATCGTCGCGAACACGAATCCTGACTGTATCTTGAGCTGTCGGTGCAACGACGAGTCCTGGAAACCAGTTATCTTTTTTCTTTTTGTCACCCAACTCGACGCAAACAACTCTTCCAATTTCCGGTTCCGTTTCAGTCCCCTCCTTTCCACCTGATCCAGAACCGGAATCGCGGCTTCCTCGTGGGGGACTTTCTTCATCCTCGCTGCTGTCATCTCTACAAAGAAAAACAAAGGGTCCATCATCCCGTAAGTGTCATTTTTTTCAGGGATAGATTACTATCCCGATCCTGTCACGTACTGCGCTTGCCTCGAACGTCGTCCTCTGCGCCCACCAATAACTGGATTTCCAAAGTGCTCGGGATGAGTTAGTGGAAGTTGATCCAAAGTCTCACTCTCAGCAAAATGTCTACCACTTTTTAAACACAGTGCCGTCCTCCTGAGCGTCGTAATATCTCCATCATCAAAGACTACAGTATATTGACTACAATCTTGAATCTTGGTGATAGTGGCCTCAACAAAATCCTTTCGCTCCCCATACTTGGCTTCGATAGAGGCACCTACTCTCAAAGTACCTTTAATCTGGTCATCCGTAACTGTAGCAGTTCCCAAACCTTGTTTATAAGTAACTCGACACTTTACTGATCGCACAACCTTCCTGATCTTAGCTTCGCAAAAAGCACCTTTGTATTTGGCGCTCACCTCCGTACCCACCGACAGATACGGTGGATCGTCTCCCTGAAACAATACCAAAATATTACATTAACACTCTAATACGATTTCGGAGTGGCTCGTGCTTACACGTCAATTTTCGCAGTAAACAGCTTCCTGCCATCGATTCTTTTCTAAGACAAGTAGTCCTCGAAGAAGCGTAAACAGAAAATAATCGAATTTCTCAAACACAAAGAACATCTTCCAAAAACCCGTCGCCGTACGAAAAACCTCCATAAAGTCCAAACACGTCCCTCAAAGATTGGAGCTCCCAATATCCTCAGACACTTCACATCCAAAAGAACTCACTACCAGCAGTAACTGACTGTTTGTCGGCCTCTGGTGCCCCCTCTCTTATCCCGACTCGACATCCCTGGCCCCCCTACCTGACAGTCACTCACTTTCCCAGATATTCAACCAGAAATTGGTAACCTCGAAAATCTTCAAGAAGGAGCACATACCAGAGCTATAATCAATCCCACAATACACCTAATACAAAGAATCTAGAACGACTCTGAAATTTCTCTTACTCTTTTTTTCTCCCAACAAATACATGTACCTCGGTACACAAAACTATGTACGCTCACTCCTCTCGTCCACCTTCTCAGCGAATATTCTCCCGCGCGTTCGACTTACCAGCATCTTCTAACGCTCGACGATCTCCATATGCACGATCCAAAGCCAGTGACATACGCGAGACATTAAAATCTTCTTAGGGGTGCTCTTCGCGAAGAATCACGTCAAAATTTTCACAGCAATCCCGCTTAACCCCCTTGCGCAAAGCCACAGCTCGCACCACGAATGCGTATAAGCTCCTGTTCTCTCTCGTTCCCAGCCCATTTCCACCCCGAGCCCGAACGACGCAACTTGTCAGCCGGCAACTGCGCTCCTATTGGATGATTCCATCACGCCGTGTTGAACAGTTCCAAATCGGACAAACGACTGCGAAGAATCGTTAAGTTAAGATAATAGTGAAGAACAAGGATATAAATGCTTAGTAATAAGTTAGTTATGATTTATGAATAATAACGGGAAACAAATGAATATCTCAGTTTTCGAAAATTCGTTGGAATAATGTGGATAAGACACTGCGCATCATTCAGGGACGTGTGACATCATATTTGTGAGTATTCGTCAGGCGCTTTGCAGATAGTGCCCCCGTTTCCCCTTCTTTGCGAGAAATTTCAACAATTGCAACATTAATTTTTTTAATCCAGCTTTTTTAACGTGTGTATATAAACAAAAGCTTTTGAGAGTATTAAAATAATCGTAAACAATCAGAAATGATATTGGGTTCCATCGTGAGTATTAAAAGTGTACTTCTCTTTTGCTCTACATGAGATTTTCATGTACTTGAGGTGATTTTTAAACCTTCGTGATCGTTCTTTTCCCTTTCTTGGATCTACTGATTAGGTGACGAGGATCATTCGAATGGGAAAATGTTTCTCGTGGATAATGACAGCATGTCACAAGGGAAATATGATATTAATTGGAAATGATATAATTTTTTAAGGGTGTTCTAAGGATTTCACATGATCTAGAATCATAGACTCTTAGAACGTCGATTGACATCGATTTTGTGGTACGTTGTATTATTTTCATCATCGATATTATCAAAATTTTTATCATGCTTGACGTTGTAGTCATCATCCTCTTTCTGATCCCCAGGACGGTCAAGCTAACCACGGCCCTGTTTCTTGCTGTCTGCTGGGACGCTTAAACAAAATGGCGGCATGTAATGAAGTGCCGGTTGAAATCAGCGAAGGCGGTACATTGACGAACGAGGACAGGGTGAGTTTCTTTGCGAATTTTTCTATGAAATCGAATTACTTAACTCGCGAGATATGTACATAATATTATTCATTCTCAGAGGCGTTTGTATTCTGCGTAGAAAAAAATGGTGCATCGTAGGTACACGATATACTTAAAGAATTAATGTCGAAACAGTGTGCCCATGCTTTCACGGATCCGTTTTCTTTTGTCTAAGACACTTAGGCGTATTTTATTTAATGATGCATCAGATAATCTTTCTTGAAAATCTTTTTTATTTAGGAAGTTAGAAAAAGATGTAGGGTTAATATGTGGCCGTAGTCATAGAAAGATATGGATAGAATTCTATATATATTGTCGGTAACTACTGACGGATCATTTTGTCTTTGGGGGACGCCATTTATTTTGGCGGGCACGTGGATGCCGGTCTCCTTTTTAGTTTTTGATAGTCTACTGAGTGAATTTGAGGTTTTTAATTCATTACTTTTTAATATTATTTAAAGGTTTTCAGTGTTTCATATGATTTTAGACTTGGACTTCCGTTAGATAACTTTTAAAAAGCTATTTCGGAAGTTATGGAGTTAATATATTCATGTCTGATCAAACTGATTATTAAAACATTCAGGCCCGATTCCACAAATACGATTTATTTTTTAAACTCGATTTAACTCCGCTATTAACCTATCAGTCATTTGCATTTTGAAGATAAACGGAGTTTATATTGTCTCAAATTATTGTCTTTTTTTATAGTAATTTTATGTCAATTTAATTAGTAAGTCGCATGCTTTGTCTTAAGAAAATTAATCTTGACTTATTTAATTATTTAAATAGAATTTTTATTCTTTGGTGTGTTATAAAATCTTTAAATGTTATAAGTAGGATCAAATTGACTAATCCATAGGTCATGTGATTGATGGAAATTTCAGACATCAAAAATGGAAACGATGGAAGTAGCTGAACCTGTGACACTGCCAACTAAAGAGGCACCGTCAACCAATCACAAGGAATCAGTCTCAGTCGATGAAATGACATCACGGGATTACTATTTTGACTCTTATGCTCACTATGGTATCCACGAGGAAATGCTGAAGGATGAAGTCCGTACTGTGACCTATCGGAACTCAATGTATCACAATAAACATCTCTTCAAAGGAAAGACTGTTCTGGATATTGGCTGTGGTACAGGAATATTGTCAATGTTCGCTGCGAAAGCTGGAGCTGCTAGAGTTATTGGAATTGAATGTTCCAACATCGTGGAGTATGCAGAGAAGATTGTGGAAGCCAATCAGTTATCGAACATCATAACTATTCTAAAGGGAAAAGTGGAGGAAGTAACGTTGCCTGATGGCATAGAGAAGGTAGACATCATTATATCCGAGTGGATGGGTTACTGTCTTTTCTATGAGTCTATGTTGGACACGGTCCTCTTTGCCAGAGATAAGTGGCTGCGTGAAGATGGGATGTTATTCCCAGATAAAGCAACGCTTTTTATTTGTGGTATAGAAGACAGACAGTACAAGGACGAGAAAATTAACTGGTGGGACGACGTATACGGTTTCGATATGAGCAGTATACGAAAAGTAGCGATCAGCGAACCTCTTGTGGACGTTGTAGATCCAAAGCAAGTCGTGACAAATGCTTGTCTCATAAAGGAAGTCGATCTTTACACCGTGACAAAAGCCGATTTGGAATTTTCTTCGCCGTTCAGTCTCCAAGTGCGCAGAAACGATTATGTCCAAGCCCTGGTCACATTCTTCAACATAGAATTCACCAAGTGCCACAAACGTATTGGCTTCAGTACAGCACCAGAGGTGCAGTACACTCACTGGAAACAAACTGTTTTCTACTTTGACGAGTACATGACTGTTAAAAAAGGCGAAGAAATATTCGGTGTGTTTTCGATGAAGCCTAATGCAAGGAACTACCGGGATCTGGATTTCAGTATCGAATTGAACTTCAAGGGAGAGCTGTGCCAAGTTCACGAAACCAATACTTATCGTATGCGCTGATACCGGTCGGACATCCCGTCAATGTCCTCTTCCATGTATTCTCCTAACTCGTAATACTTTCTTTTGAAACGCGAGATCAAAACATTATCAATACTGACAAATCGAACTTGGCAGAGTCTCTCACTTTTTAAGCGTACTGTGCAAGGAATGGTATACGAAGCGCTAATTTATTACCTGACTTCTCGCTGTTATCAATTCTTTTCAATTTTAATCTTGATCATTATTCCCCTCTTCTTTTTTTAAATGCGTCTCAAAACCAATTTATTACTCGCTATTTTCAATTAAACGTACGAAATCAGTTTGCAATTGCGATTAATTGAGAACCTACTTGCTTCTTTTGACTTTTCTTTTTTTTCCCCCTTTAATATTATCCCGAAAAGACACTCAACTCTTGTTATTACTAGGTGTTCCTCCTTGGTGGCAAATTAGCTCGTTTTCAGGAATTCGGAATAATATGTAATATTATATTTTGCAATGAAGTAAAAACATGCACTGTCCAATACCATTTCATTGCACCGTATCATTAGATTGAATGTAAGCCGTTAGAGCGATGTGAAGATTTGAAGAATCGCATTGTAGAGAGCGAAGACGCGTAGTATACACGTGGACATGTGCCTAGCGAGCGCGCCGATTACATTTGACACAAAAATCCAGTCGAACTAAGCCACAGTATTGTAACAAGACTAATTAAGATTTTTTGTCGCAAGGATACAACGATTCTTTGTTCTTGTATTGTACGAACAAATATCTTTGTCTTCTTCAAACAACATACTAAAAAGAAGTCTGTGACTTCCGAAAACTGCGTTTGAAAGACTTGAATTTTTCAACGAATTGGTCGAATTAGGAATAATTTGTATACTCGTACTGTTACTGGTAACGCGTTTATATTGCCACGAAGGCTAATCTTGAAGTTTACATCAAGAAAAAAAGAGAAGCAAAGAAACTAATGATCTGATTACCAATAAAATCTTACATGTTTATTGCCGCTGTTTCGTTCTTAATGGGAAAAAAATGTATTTTATCTGTCATCGCATTCCTCGTGATTTTTTTTCTTTGCATTCTTAAAATCAAAATTTTGAAAACAAAGTAAAACAATATCTCTGGTGTAGAGAGACCTGATTATTAACCCAGTGCATATATGCCGTACCACGTAAGTGTATTCAGCATAATATATGTATTTTAACGGCCTTCAGCGATGTTAACCGAACGATATTACAACATATTAACTTTTTAAAATGAATTTGCGACGTCGATAGTTTTCCACGTGGACGACCGAAAGAACAATAAATAACAACAGTGAACAACGTTTTACACGCGAGAACTTTATACTTAAAGTACAGTTTGTATATACGGTGATATGGGGTGTATCAGACAGCTAGGCTAATTCATCTGTTGAATTTCTCATTAAATTGTCCGAGCACGTCTGGCTGATATACTGTATATCTTCTTCTTCTCTGATCCTGTACGATTGGTTAGTATTGTTCATTTGAAACGATAAAAAAGAAAGATCAATTTACGTTCATGCGTAGAGAGCTAAGAGAGTAAAGAGCGACCATCACATTATATTCCAATAAAATTAATACGTTTGCTATGAAAGTGCATATTTTATTGAGGTACTTAGATAAAAATAATTATTGGCGCTTGTATTCTATACGATATACAGGGTACACGAGGGCAACCAAAGTACTAAGTATAACGTAGGAAAAATGTTTTCCAATTTGAAAGAAAAGGTACGTTCTCTACTTGTTAGTCGAGAATTGGGTAAGACGTGTGTCATGAGCGAAGAATAAAAATTTTCAAAGAAACTTGCACTTTCCTGTTTCATTTTTCTTGTATTTTCGTTTTGGTTACAAGACAACTAGCTTTTCATATATAAATTTTATAATAGATATTTCGTGTATCGAATAACTTTTAATGAGTGGACCACTATGCAGCAAGTCCTTTCAAAGAATTGGCCAATTTTTGGGTTTTATAATCGGTCCTTAATTGAATGAAATTAATAAGAATCGAACGGTCCAGCATTGCCTGTAACAATTTTAAAACAAATATGATAGTAATTTTCACAAACACTTTTTTGACTTTAAGAATCTTTGTGCTGCTTACCAACTGATCACCAGTGCAAACTTGTTTCAAATTTTCTGGCTTAACCAGCAGAAGATTGCAGAGAGCGTGTAGAGTGTCGAACAAAGTCGTGACAACGTTGACTTTCAGCTCCTTAACGCATTTCCGATATTCATTCATGTCACATATGGCACACATTGCACCAGCTGAATTGAATTGAAACTGCTGGAGATGTTCGTAGATGACCCTGTGGAAGCGTATGCCTAATTCCGTAAGCACACTCTCGGCGTTCTTACCATCGAGACTGTCCCGGATGTGTCTGATCATACTAGTAACATATTGCACCACTACCAGACAAGCTGGAGTATTTAAAGTGTCCACGTCTGTCTCGGGCTTGAAGTCCGATTTACGTTGTTCATTTTGAAGATACATTTTAACCCAGCCGACGATGACATTTATACTTCTGTCTAGACCAGCATCCAGCTTCATTTCAATTTGCTCCAGAGCAACCTTCTTCTTAGTCATGCACTCGCCATGCTTTGGAGTGGAGCTTTAAGCGGTTTAAGAGAATATATAATATTGGAGTTATATTAATTAATGAAATTGTTATATGGAACTTACATGACAAGAGGCACCACACTGTCATTGAACTGTTCCTCCAGGAGGCGGACTATAGCGTTGCATTGCCGGACTACGTTGAAAAAATGTATTTCCGGTTGGCTTCTACTCTCAGGAATTGGAACATTTTGTAGACCTAACTCGAGCGCGTAATCGACGTGCTCGTTCAATAAGTATTGTAAGAGTATTTCCAATATTTGTAATGTATTCATGGGCAAATCACTTTGTTGGGATAACAAGTTACAACGTTGAAAGGCCATTTTACTGTTTTGTAAAAGAGCAATGGCTAGTTCTTCTGAGAGGAAGGTCTCTCCGCCATAATCTTCTATCTGTGCTATGTTTATGTTGGTTCTGGTACCAATGACAGCTTGTAAATCACGTCTCAGTTCCTGGAAGCCACCAGTCTGTAGTTGTTTCTTCTGGTGATTCTTAGACTCGTAGTATTTTATGAGTAAGGCCGCTGATTTCTCTCTCAGTGCTTTCACCTCGATACTGGAAAAATGATTTTTAATTTATGACATCAGAAAATAATTGGGAGTCTATGTACTTACGTAATATATGTATCGAGGTGCTTTTGAAAAATTTTTGTCGTTAGTTTCATAAGGTACGAGTCCCCGGTACCCATGTTAAAGCGTTTTAAGTCGTTGGATAGTTTTACAGTTTTGGAGTATAAGTCGTACAAGTTCATCAGATATTTGTCAGGATCCGTACGATCGGCTAGTTTAGCCACGGCATATTTTTGTAAACGGAGGTGATAGATATTTAGTACAAACTTTGCCATCACTTGCTCGGAATTTGTAAAAACTTGCTGCATAAGTTCATAATTCTTGGTACACATCGGTATCACATCCTGAAATACGTCCTTCCCACCAAATGATCCCATTTGACTTTGCTCAATAAAAGCATCTATGCACTGTGAGTATCCTTTGAAATGAGCGAGTACAGAAGCTAACTCCTTCATGCGAACTGCATCTTCACTGTTGTGTGCTCTGACAAACTCTTCGATTAGACTACGCTCAATTTCGTCATATTTTGCACCAATCTTTTTCTTAGCGTGTTCGAATTTTTCAGAAGGCAATTCCTGTGCTATCAAGTGAAGCTTTTGTATTACATCAGCAGCTTCATCCAGCTGGAACAATGATTTAGTTATGGATTTTGATATTCCCTTGGTAATCTAATGATAATCAAAGAGTCTTACTGAAGATTTGTCTGTAAAAATAGGATCTGTTAACGGTCCAGGACTGAGGAATTCAGAAAAGTGCCGCATAAGTTTTTGAGCTTCAACGGCTCTGGCTCTTGGAGTATTAACACTCTCTAATTGATCACCCAAGTGAAGAACTTTAGTAGCCACAAAATTGATTCTTTCGTCAAGTTGATGAAAGAGATCCATAGCATGCTTATTCTTTTCCTGTAGTTCTAGGATCTCCATAGTATGCCTGGATTCCTCATCTTTCAACGCAACTTCCAATTTATCACATTTCTTTTGCTGGCGTTCCTGAAGAATCTGCAAGTCTTTTATTGCCTGAAGGAAGGTCTCATGTACTAAAACAGGATCAAACGTTCCTTTTCCACCGTCCTCAGAGGAATCATTGACTGTCCGCCAAGCTAAACGTTCTACAAATTCTTCAGCATCGAATGGCTCCTACAAGAAAACTATTTTACCTTCTATCAGGTGAAATCTTACAGTCTAAAAATTGTATAAATTACCTGCTCCAATTCTTTCATATATTGTTGCATCATTTTGAAGTAGTTTGTTGAAACAATTGACACTTATACAATAAAAATGGGTCAAGACACAGTAATTGCCATTGTCAAGGACCGTAATTCAATTCAAATTAAAGTAATTGTGATATAGAAAATTCAATAAACGCATAATTCATTAATTAATTAATATATCATAATATTCTCTATTAATACGTTTTGACAGTACGTTTTTTGACGGACACGACTCTTTGCCCATCTCTAACCTCCGTATTTGATATCTGACGTATATTGCTACCTACTGAGTAATGCATAACCTCAAACTATGGTGCTGGATATAACCACCTAGTGGGCGTTATTTAAACAAATTTCAACAGAACTTTATAATATAAAATAATAATTACATTCATCATAACACCAATGTATTCTTATTATATATAAACAATGATGGCAGTAATTAAAATAAATTTATCAAGATCATTCATGATGTAGGATCAATATAGTTTTATTTACATGAGCCACTTTTGCATACATTCTAACAATGTACAATATAAAACTATTGTGTTCAGTGATCGTGGCATCACAGTAACTAAGATCTTAACAAATACAAACTACTAATCGATAAATCAATTGTTGTACTTTAGTGCAGCAGTGTTACGATTGCACTTTATACTCACATTATCTTGATCACCTTATACACTTAATCAAACTGTACATACGTAAGTAATAATTATGTTGACCTGACCTCCTTTTACCATAGGCAATGTATGTTACAGTTTAAATGGTTAAATCTTAAAATATGATTTCACTTTGTCCATTTCTTTACGTCGTCCCGTCTGGAATTTCAATTTAATATTCAGCTGATTTCAATGAAATTCTTCATTCTCACTGAGTGACTAGATTTCCTTCATACGCGCGTTACGGCTTTTATTATTTATTAATGCTCTCACTGCCTTCGGCATCAACCATATGTGCAAACCTCTATCTTTGCTGCCTGCTATGATCTATCGAAAAAAAAGGGTGATAAATAATTTAAATTCTACAGCAAAAGAAATTGTTAAAATAGATTTAAAAGCAACAAAGGATGCTAACCTTATTATCAACGACTTCCATACTCAGTAACATATTGCCAGGTCCAGGTATACTGCATACAAGTTTCCGGTCCTATAAAGATTCAATGAATAACGTATAATCTTATTTCTATAAAATAAAGGAATTTTCAAAGGTCCTGCAAAAATCTTCACCTTAGTGTTGAAGACATATATGTTGCCATCGTAACAGCCAGCAAAGAGTAACTTTTTGTATAGCCTCATACAGACAATACCGACACCAGCATTATATTGTGTCACTTGTTCAGCAGTCTGAAAGAATATAATTTCATGAGACAGTGGTTAAACTATCTAATTATCAATTAATGTATCTTAAAGTATTTGTTCTCCTTACAATGAAATCAAAGACGGGAATTAAAGTTCCGCTGGTCCCACAATAAACCATATGATGATCCATCATCAAACTATAAACAGTATGATTCTTGTGTCCGCTGACGGTTCGAAGAAACAGTCCATTCTGTGCATCTCTTATTGTTATTGGCTGATTACGAGACGCGACTATAAGTACTCTTCTTGGACCCTCGGAAGTTGCTTTTAGTGCAAGTACTGAGACCTCCGAAAATTGTATATTGTCACCTTTCATGACACCAGACTAAATAAATAAATTTATGTAGAGTATAAAATCTGTAGAACACATTTAATCTTAACTATAATAGTAGAAGCAGATAAGAACAAACCTTTATGTGAAAACGTGAAACGTGACCAGATTTTGTACCAAGGAAAATTACACCCCATGCATGATCCATACACTGAATCGGACTGCCAATGTCGACTGATTCACGCACCTGCTGTCCACTCTGTATAAGAGAGTAATTGTAATAAATAAAATAATTATTGATGTACAGATTGACCGTGTATTAATAAGATATAATTGTATGCTTAATTGTCCTCACATCAATTTCATAGCATCGAAGAGTTCCATCCAAGGATCCAGAAAATAGCCATTGTCTACTGATACCAGAGAAATTAACCTTTGGTATGCAAAGACAGGTCACAGCTGATTTATGTCCTCTATAAATATTTAAAATGCCATTAGATACTTGACTGTAGCGATAAATTGTACCATCCTCACTGGCAGCCATAAAGGAGTCACCATAAACCTGGAATGAGAATAGTGCATGTTAAAAGAACCTGTTCACAGTAATTACTTATCGAAGCACAGTAATGAATTTACTTACTTTAATATCTAAAACAGGTCCTTTATGAACAGTATATTCTGTTCTTGGTGATTTCTCCTCCTCTAGCACCATTGTTGTCAGCATTTTTTCACCTTCTGTATCTTTAACCTGATTCAATGAACGAGATTCTTTTGTAGCCTCCAGGATTTCAATATCCGATTGGCTCGATGTATTTGCTGCACTCTCATCTTCATTAATATCAATGACAGGTTGCGGTGAGGATACTTCATCCTGTCGCAATACTGTAGGATCCAAATGAGAAAGATATACATGCTCATTGTCATTCGTACCCTCACAATTTTCAATAGTCCCATGATTATAATTTTTTCTTGATCTGGTTATTTCTTCTTGAGAGATTGAATCCTGCGATACGTCAATTGATTCTTGTATTTCTTGAATATTTTGATCCCAGGAACAAAAGGAGCTGGAATCTTTTTCCTTGTCACTTTCCACGTGAACAATATCATATCCAGGGGTAATGACTTCCTGGATTGAAGTGACAGAAGCAGATCTCTTGTTATCTTCAATTTTTAGAGAAGGTTCACATTGAATAGATATGGTACGTCCATATGCATTGATCTTGGATATCCCATGTTGATGAAGTAAACTGGGATTACAATCAGGTCTAAGATATGTGGATTCACAATCTATCAGCCGTACTTTGCAATTTTTTAATTGCAATTGACTAATATACTTTCTCTTTTTAGATTCCTCTACAAAAATTCCTTTTGATGATAGCAATTCAGCGTCTATGGATGTCTCCAGTGGATCAACTTCCTTGGCGACACCAGGCAACTCTACAGATGATCTACTGGACCTGGTTTTTCGTGTCTTTCTTGCTGCTCTTGGTTCTAAAACGATAGATTTTCTTTTTCCATGAGATTGCATATTTTTAGGACGTTTCTCAGGAATGGTGGATGTACTAGGAACTGGTGACATCGTGCCAGATAGTGATGAGTTGGTACTAAGCCGTTTCTTAGGTCGCCCGCGACCACGTTTGAGTACTGTAGCTTCAATCTCTTCAGAAGTCGAAGTCGACGGTTGTACTGTTTTCTCTGTTGGTGCAACACTTGTTTGACTAGATACTGGAAATCCGAGAAAATCGTTACTGCCACTTCTATTGATCTCTTCAATTTGAAAATGTATCTTTTCACTTTCCACGGGTCTTCCTTCTTCCTTCTTCTGCGAACAATTCTCATTTTCCCTTGATATGGTTTCTGCAGAGCCTAGCTCTGAAACTGAATTTATTAAGTCTTCCATGGTTTTTTTTACAGCTTCGTGAATTTCCTGCAATGATTCTAGTTCTAATGACGTATTCAAATCTTCTTTTGATTTTATTGTTGGATCTACTTTCTTCGTTTCTGTTGCACTTTCTTTCTCGGGGCTAACGATAACATTATCCTTCTGAACATCTAGAATAGTAGAAGAATCTGTCACCTCATTTTCCGTTTCAGCATTAATCACAGTATTATCTAGATTATTCGTTAGATTCTCCTTAATTGAATTGTCTTCAGAGTCCATTAAAGTTCCTGGGCATTCAATATTATCTGCACTCTTTTTATTTAGCACCATTGTTGGATCTTCATCCTCCTCTTCAACCTCTGCAGTTTTACTGATTTCATGAATATTCCGTTCATCTTCACCACCAGTTAGCCTTTTATTTTCATCGCCTATTATTTGATCATGATGATTTTTCACAGAATCAGTCGTATCATTAATGGCAACCTTAGCAGATAATTCTTTGACTTCATTTTTGCTAAGAATATCAGATTGAATGCCATTCTTCTCCTTCTTAGAATCTTTACTGATAAGATCCTTTTCTATATTCTTTGTTGATGCTGGAGTATTTTCAGTATGCACTAAGTCCTCATGTCTTGATTCATTTAAGGTATGCAGTTCTGCTGTTTTGGAAATAGGACTCACAATTTCAATAGACATAGGAGGTTCCGGAATATTTTTCGAAATTAATCTCATAGTATCAAAAGTATCGGTATTATCAATCTTATCAGTGTCGGATGACTTTACAGTAGTTTCTACTTCAAGTAGAGTTTGTTCTGTTGATAATTCAACTAACTGCCCAAGATTTGGTACTTCCAGTTCATGTGTCTTAACTGTCACATTCTCTGTTCTATTTTCAGCAACAGCATTTATCACGGCCATAGCATGTTTCCAAATTGTGGCAGAATTTTCTTCAGACTTCTCTGGCAACTTTTCTAACTTTGACTTGACACCCATTTCTTCAAGCAGATGCTGCTTCTGTTTCTGCTTCATCTCGAACAAGACGTTCAAGGGGATTTCCTCTTCATCCACAGTTAAACTGTTCACGTTCTTCAATAAGGTTTCTATTTCTTCCTTCTTATGCTTCCTGGCTGCTGCTTTCAGCTTTCTGGAAATGGCCATTTCTCGTTTGAAAGTCTCCTCGAGTAACGCTAAACCTGTAGTACATTTTTTTGCCTCACTAGATTCAAGTGTCAGTGATGATTCCCTGGTACTGTCATCCGAATAGATGGATAATCGTTCCGTAGTTTTTGAATCGGATCTCTTTGAAACATTCTCACTAGATTTACTCCCTTCGTCAACTTCAACAGGAGGCTGGAGTCTGTCCTCTGTTATTCCAGTTACGTGTTGACCTTCAAGAACATTTTCTTCGATATTTGTACTATCATCGTTATCCTTAGGATACTTAGGGCTTGTACAAGATTTACTTTCTACACTTAATTCTCGTACAGTAGCTATGTCATTATCAGTTTTCTTGTCTGGTTTACTAATCATCTTCTTGTAATTCTTCAAAGCATTCAGTGAATCTTTGCTACTGGTAATACCCTTATTATGAGTTTTTTCAACGTCAGGCTTGTCCAGTCGTGATCTTCTTTTGCCTTTATTTTCCGGCGGAAAACTTGATTTGTCTATTTCGATATTCACATGGTCCACACTATGTCCTTCTTTAGCCTCTGAAATTGATATTGAAGTCTGTCTTTGATGTTTATCATACGAATTATCAAACACATGCACCAATGTATCTTTTTTTGAACTTTCATGATCTGCTTGGCTATTATCGAAGAAAATGGCTTTATTTCTTGCACCATAAGTACTCTGATGACTTGAGGGATGGCCTTTGTCCAGAAACAGTCTGTTATGAGAAGAGAGACGTGGTGGTGTCAATTTTTCGGCACTAACTTCTTTCCTTTTTTTACTTCCTGATTCATGGTTATCTTTTGCATTAGCCTCATTATCATCCCTTAATGAAGATTCACTATTCAGTTGTTGATACAGTGTCATTTTTTCTGTCATTAATTTATGAATTTCAAGGTCAATCTCAATCATTCTTGACATAACGCTTTCTTTTGTCATTGCATTCTCTCGTGATAGGATTTTATCTAATGTAGTTGGTGCTTTACTCTTTTTATCCTTAAATTTTGGTTTGCTCTTGATTTTATGTAGTGGGTCATTGTCATGTTTCTTTCTCTCTTTTCGAGCTCTTGGCCTAATCTTCGGTTTCTCTACGTACTGAATTGGCTCTATGACTTTTGGAATATCATCGTTATCCTGCCATCTTGATACTCTGCGCCTTTTGGTTATTTTTTCTTCACATTTCGATAACCCCGAAGAATCGACATATTGTCCTTTTGTAAGGTTTGTGTGTGAAACTCCAGGTTCTGGTGAAATTTCTTGGGACTTTTCATGATGATGATTTACTTCATCTTGTGATTTTGTTATATTTATTTCTGCTTGAGTTTGTGTCACTTCTGTATTTATGCTTTTTGAGGTACTGGCACTAGGTTCATGTAGTTTTGACACTTCTTGTGTTTTTGTTATTTTATCTGTTTTTGCTTGTTGCTGAATTTTTATTACTTCTGACGTTTTTGTTATTTCATCTGTTTTTACCTGTTGCTGTATTTTTATTACTCCTGATATTTTTTCCATTTCAGGTGATTCATAACTTTCAAATACCTCAGGTGGTTTAACTGCTTCTTGTGTTATCTCTGCTATAGGCAAGTTTACCACTTCACGTATCTCCAATGTTGTGGATGGATTAATCACTTCTTCAGTTTTTTCTACTACAGGTGAATTCACCTCTTCGTGCCTTTTTGATGTTGTGGATGGTTTAACCAGTTCTTGTTCTTTTTCTGCTATAGGTGACTTTACCACTTCATGTCTTTTCAATGTTTTAGATGGTGTAACCACTTCTTGTCCTTTTTCTACTACAGGAGACTTTACCACTTTGTGCCTTTTTAATGTTGTAGATGGTTTAATGATTTCCTGTATTTTTTCTACTACAGGTGACTTCACCTCTTCATGCCTTTTTGATGTTGTGCATGGTTTAACTAGTTCTTGTTCTTTTTCTGCTATAGGTGACTTTACCACTTCATGTCTTTTCAATGTTGTAGATGGTGTAACCACTTCTTGTCCTTTTTCTACTAGAGGAGACTTTACCACTTTGTGACTTTTTAATGTTGTAGATGGTTTAATGATTTCCTGTATTTTTTCTACTACAGGTGACTTTACCTCTTCATGCCTTTTTGATGTTGTGGATGGTTTAACCAGTTCTTGTTCTTTTTCTGCTATAGGTGACTTTACCACTTCATGTGTTTTCAATGTTTTAGATGGTGTAACCACTTCTTGTCCTTTTTCTACTACAGGAGACTTTACCACTTTGTGCCTTTTTAATGTTGTAGATGGTTTAATGATTTCCTGTATTTTTTCTACTACAGGTGACTTCACCTCTTCATGCCTTTTTGATGTTGTGCATGGTTTAACTAGTTCTTGTTCTTTTTCTGCTATAGGTGACTTTACCACTTCATGTCTTTTCAATGTTGTAGATGGTGTAACCACTTCTTGTCCTTTTTCTACTAGAGGAGACTTTACCACTTTGTGACTTTTTAATGTTGTAGATGGTTTAATGATTTCCTGTATTTTTTCTACTACAGGTGACTTTACCTCTTCATGCCTTTTTGATGTTGTGGATGGTTTAACCAGTTCTTGTTCTTTTTCTGCTATAGGTGACTTTACCACTTCATGTGTTTTCAATGTTGTAGATGGTTTAATGACTTCCTGTGGTTTTTCTACTACAGGTGACTTCATCTCTTCGTGCCTTCTTGATGTTGTGGATGGTTGACCCAGTTCTTGTCCTTTTTCTACTACAGGAGATCTTACTGCTTTGTGCCTTTTCAATGTTATAGATGGTTTAATGACTTCCTGTATCTTTTCTGCTACTGGTGATTTTACCTCTTTGTGCCTTTTCAATGTTGTAGATGGTTTAACCACTTCTTTTTCTTTTTCTATTGCAGGTGGCGTTACCTCTTCATGTCTTTTCAATGTCGTAGATCGTGTAACCATTTCTTGTCTTCTTTCTGCTATAGGGGACTTTACCCCTTTGTGTCTTTTTAATGATGTAGATAGTTTAATGACTTCCTCTGCTTTTTCAGCTGCTGGCGATTTTACTTCTTCATGCCTTTTCAATGTTGTAGATGGTTTAACCACTTCTTGTGCTTTTCCTACTATTGGTGAATTTACTACTTCATGGCTTTTCCCTGTTACAAATGGCTTACACTCTTCTTGCATATTCTTTGTCATAGGTGATTTTACATCAAGCCTTCTCAGTAATACAGATGGTTTAACTATTTCTGGTATTTTCTCCGGATCATATCTTTTCAGTAATACAGATGCCTTCACTATTGCTGCCATTTCTTCCACTTCGCATGATTTTACAACTTCATGCGAATTTAAAAAATCATGCCTTTTCGATACTACAGGTGACTTTATCACTTCATGTGCTCTTTCCACTTCAGGAATTTTCTGCACATCAGGTGAGTTTACAACTTCATGCCTCTTCAGTGTTATAGGCGACTTGCTGACTTCAGTCAAGTTTTCCACTTCAGACGATTTTTCAATGTCATGCCGTTTCAATGTAATAAACGATTCAATTACTTCAGACTTTATTTCCACTCCAGGCGTCTCTACCAAATCATGCCCTTTCAATTCCACGGAGGATTTAACTACTTCAGGTGACTTCGTAACATCATGCCGTTTAGGTGATAGAGACGGTTTGACCACTTCAAGCTCTTTTTTTATATGATGTAATTTCGCAAATTCTTGTGTCTTTTCGACGGCAGTTGATTGTTTAACTTCATCTATCTTAGTTATTTCACGCACCTTATACCGATCTCGTGTTTTTCTCACCAAAGGTGATTTTACCGCTTCAGATATTTTAACTGTCTCTAACCTTTTCGATCCATGAGTTTTCGGTATTTCTTGTGTCTTCTCTGCAACACGTAATTTTTCCGTACCATATGTTTTCACCATTTCGTGCGGCTTATGCCGTTCTTGTGTTTTCTTCGCTACAGATAATTTAACCACTTCATGAATTTTTATTGCTTCGTTTGAATTAACCTTTTCGTGCGATTTTCCCATTGAAGACGATTTCACCACATCGAGCACTTTTAACGGTTCTGTCGCTTTCGATGCTTCTTGTAAATTTTCTGCTACAGCTGATTTATCTACTTCCTGTCCTTTGGTTACTACTATAGGTTTTACAGTTGTATCTATTTTGACCAGTTCATACTTCTTCGCCACTACAGCTACTTTTTCCACATTTGATGTTTCCGCTGGTTCCGACAGTTTCATTACAGCAGACGATTTTTCCACTTTATCGACTTCCGCCACTTCCAAACCTTTGATACCTTCCTGTTCCAATGTTATTATCGGATCAAATATTTTCGCTGGTTCAAGCTTCTCCACAATTTCTGAAGTCTCCTTTTCTAAATGTTCTTCCTTCAGAGTGTTAACATCTTGCAGCTTCTCAACAGCAGATTTTACAGTATCAATAATATTCTCATGTCCCTTGTCTTGCTCAATATTTTCATCTATACGCCTGCCAGTGTCAATACACATTCCCAGAACATGTGTTTTCTTGTCAATAGTCAATTTGTCACTTTCTGCTTTTTCATTCAACGAATTGGAAGACACTTGCACTTTGATATTCTCATCCTTTTGTATATCACTAATATCACCACTCGCAGAAATCACTAAAAGATTCGTCACGTCCTTGGATTGAGGTTCTTCACTCTTCTCTGGAAGCACTTCTGTGGAAGTTGTCTCCTGACTCTGCAAACTAGAATCCTCATTAGGAAACGTCGTCTTCATGTACAAAGCACTGTTTTTGTATGTCTCTTCATGAATAGATTCGTCGCTGACAGTAGCACTGTTCAGGAATTCTGCCTGGGAACGCAGTAGCGTGCTCCTTGCAAGTTGCTCTGAAGGAAGTTGAGATTCTTCTGAAAATCCTTTGAAAGGACTGTCCAGGCTGCGTGGAGATGTCACTTCCGGACTTGTATTTTCTGCTGCTTTTGCATTAAAATCAACTGAGCATGCTTCTACTGTCAAAGGGGCTCGGACGTTTCGTTCAATGTCAGGTAACGTTTTGTTTATATTCTGATGACTAGTCAAAGTACTTTGAGAATGTTGCGTTTGTTGTTTTGCTTGTTCTTCGGTCGTACTATCGACGCTAGACTTTTCACTGAAAATGTTACTGTGACAATCCTTAGCTGATTTATTTTGTGATTGTTGTACACGTTCTTTGAGCTTCGATAATCTAGGATCCTTTAAATCAGGATTGTCCTCAGTTGGAATTTGTACTTGAATCATTTGTTTCTTATGTTCTGAAGAATCTGCTGTACCAGAGGAAGCTTTTTCTTTCTGAATCTTGACTTTTGGACATTTCAATTCAGTTGTCAACATTTTTGAGTGCTTTGTTGCACCGGATTTCTTATCGCGTAATAACGAGGATGACCTTTTCTTTACTTTCTCTTCGATGAGTTTCATCTCCTTGCGACCTTCTGACTTTATGTTTTGGAATTTCGTCGATGGCCTTTCTTCATTTGATTTAGACCTTATCGTCCCGTTCCCTGTATCCACCTTTTCCGCAGCTTCTCTTCCTGATTTCTTTACCGACATTTCATCGATACTTGAAGATCGTACATTTTCGACATCCTTTGGTACTATGTCCTTAGAACGTTTATCACTCTTCTGTGGAATGTTAATTACATCTTTAGTAAGTGCCGTCACGGAAATAATGTCATTTTTTTCTTGTTTTGATTTATCTAAAACTTTGTCCTTGACGGACCGTGACGTAGACGCTGTATGTTTCTCTTTCTGCACATCAAGCTTTGCTGAATGAGACGTTTTGGATGTTGATTCCAATGGCTTAGTAGTGGCGATCGCATCGAGCGCCTGGGAATTAGCATCGTTGCCATCATCAATAGTTTTTAAACTTCCAGATTCCTTTTCAAGAAATTCCAATAATATTTTGTTGGGGACTTTGGACATTTCTAGCATTTTTGGCTTCGACTGCTTCCGCATCTGAAGACTTGTGTCCTTATTGCTAGTACATTCTTGTGTAGTGCTTAATTCTTGGCTAGTAATTAATTCTTTATTAGTGACTGGTTCTTGATTAGTAACTATCGTTTTATTAGCAAGTAATGTTATATCAGTAGTTAATTCTTGTTGGGCACTTTCATTAACACATTCAGTAGATTCAGGACGACTGATCGTATTTTCTATTAAACTCTCAACCTTTTCAAGACCAGGCTCGTCTTTAACGATGATCTCCTTTTTGATCTCGAGTTCTGTAAATAATGTCATCGAATCGGATTCGCTGTCAGAATATGAGGAACTATTTCCACGCGGTGCTATTCTTCTCTTTCGTTTCCTTCGCTCCTTTTCCTTTCTTGTTTTTCTCTTTCTTTCTCTTCTTCGTGATTTTCGTGAGCTACTGATTCCTTCTCTATGCTTCTTGTTACTTCCGATTTCCGTAAATAATTTATCTCTACTTGTTTCACTAGTACTCCTCCTCTCATTCGAATCTTCTCCGCTCTTTGTTTCTCTTAATGACTTCCCAATAGTTTGACAAGTTTCACTGCTTCTTTCCCTCCAAGTTGTCCCGCTCATCTCAATTGGACTAACTGATTCGATGAACTCTGGAACTGCCATACTATTAGAATCACTTGGTGATCTTCCTTTATTTGATTGATACTCCTGACAGAGGCTAGAGGGCTTGGCGATATTCAAAACGTATTTGTTAACGGGTAAAGTGGTGCCGTGGCCCGCCCTTGGGATCCGGTCGGTAACATTTTTAATGGATAATGATTTTGTGGAATCAATGCTGATGTCCTCTTTATTAGAGGAACTTTCATTACTGTCAAAGCGGCTAGGAGGCTTACTAATTTCATCATCGTTATTGGATTTACCGTACTTGGCCTCCCATTCTTCTTTAGTGAGATTTCGAAACATGTCAGGATCATCACGTGCCTTCCTGTACCATCTTTCACATTTATCAATTCGACTTTCCACGAATGTCATCTCCTCTTGAAACTTCTCTGTCTCAGGAACAGGCTCGATAACGATTGGAGATTGCGAAGCTCCACTTCCTGAAGGACCAAAGAAAAGATCAACATCAGTAACAACTTTTTCAGGTGTGGCAGATTTCGTACTGTGTTTTGCCTTTGCAATACCTGCTAGGAATATATTATCCAGGTCCATATTCAATACAGAGTCCTGAGTCTCTTTATTTTGCTCCACGTTTATTTGTACATTGTTAACAGTTGTATCTTCATGAACTTCATTAGCATTCATACTAATATCATTTTCCTCTCTTATCAACGACCTAGAAATAGCCTTACCATGTCGTTTATGATAAGTAGACTCGGCAGGTTCACTTTTGCTTTTCGTATGGACAGGAGTAACTTTTACCTCTGTATTTCGTACGGAATCAGTCTGATCCTGGGGAAGAGAATTGAGTTGTAAGACTTCACCTAGGTGTCTGATAAATTCCGTAGGTAGATTTGTTATATCAATAGTGGCGCTAGGATCCAGCATTTCATTTAGTTGACATATGAATTGTTCACGATCGTAGCTCTTGATCTTCTCATCTTCGGTATTGCGCATCTCCCAAGATAGCGAAGATCGTCTCTCTTTGACAAGCTGCTTCATGGCAATATCGAATTTTCTCAGGCCTGAATTATTAAGAATATTACGTATCTCGTTCTTGCTCATTTTTAAAAATCGCTCAATTACGGTGCTCTTCCAGCAGGACTCGGAAACTCGTCCTCTACCTTCGTTTCTTTTGCGACTAGAGATCAATGATTTACTTGACTTTGGGGATGGCATTTTGCGAATTTGTGAGTAACTCTTAACACGGAGGGCATTAGTTGGGCTTTCTAAAGCAACTATTTGTGCCTTTAGTTTCCTGTGCTTTGCAGTAGATGTATCAGCTTGCTGTTGCCATTCCTCTTGTTTACTTATCTTCTTTATCTTAGCGTTTAAATTAAACACCACTTTCGGACGGGACTGTTCCTCTGATAATGGTACCTCCTCCTGTATTGTATTTTGATATTGCTTCGAAGTATCTTGATTTTGCACAGTATGTACTTTATCGTTGGGTGACATCGACACTGTTGGTGCTGAACACGTTGCGGTGTTCTCTCTCTTTGATTTCTTCATTCTAAGCCGCTTTTGTTTTGGTTTATCCAGGTCCATTTTCGGCGGAGATGTAGAGGTGGATATCGCCTCCTTGCTCACTCTTGGTGACTCTTGCTGTTTCGAGGTCTCTGTAGCACACAAAATCGTTGAACCTTGTTTCTTTGAAAACAGAACCGATGGTGTTTCTGAGATGGGTAAAGGAACTTCTGTTTGTGACACAGGAACTTCTGTAGAAGGCAAAAGAGTATCCGCAGGGGGTAAAGGGGCATCCAATGGAGGTAGAGGAGCATCTACTGGAGGCAAAGGGACGTGCACAGAAGGCAAAGGAGCATCCGCGGGAGGTAAAGGAGCATCCGCAGGAGGCAATGTCTCTGGAAGTGGAGGAGAACAATAGTCTGAGAGTATCGGTGGTTCTGGTGGAGGTTCCATGAATAATTCCCCTTCAATATCTATGTAATTCTGTTCTGGTTCTAAAGCCTCTTGCTGTGGCAATTGTGGGAAATGACTTTGGACCATGTCAAATTTATTTGTCATTGAGTAATTTGGCATTAAATCAAAGTCAGTCATGGGCACCATTTCAAGAAGTGATCCTGGTGGTGCTGGAGGTGGTGGTGGACCTGACAGAGGCGGTGGAGGTGGTATCGTTGATGATGGAACCTGCATTGATAATGGCCGATGTAACTGTGCTGAAGCTACTGTTGGAATTAATCGCTGACGTTCCTGAAAACTTAGTCTGGGATCGAACACTGGTGGTGGTTGTAGCACCTCTTCCTGCGTAATAACACTTGGAGGAGGTTTCCGTGGGTCAAAACCAGGTAAGTTCATTCGTTCTTCGTTGGAGGAGTTACACTGAATGATCGAGGGTGAACTAAGATGTGAAGGAGGTCCTCTACAACCGAAGCGAACACCTGAATGCATTGGATCAGCCTGCATTTGCGGCAGTGTATCGATGCTGAGATTTTTATCCATTGAGTGGAAATTCGATGGTGGAGGTGGCCGATTAAATACGGCAGGAGGCGGTGTATGAGGATCGAACATTACACGAGGCACATCGAGTTGATTTGGTGGTCTGGAGTTAGGGTGCATGGGTCGTAGTGGTACTGGTTTTCCAGGTCCCATTGGAGACATCTCTTGAGGGTAAGGCATTCGGAACCTGGGTCCCATTTGTCTGGGTATGAATCTGGGAGGCGTGTTGACGTTACCTTGATGAAATTCTGACCTACAATTGAAGCTAACTGATGGATTGTGATGTGGGATTTCTTCTGCAAAATTTAGCGTATCATCTTCATGAGTTTGTAACCTTGTATTCTCTCGAGACTGTACCACAGTAGAATCTATTGTAGGAACACATTTTATGTCCTTATCTATTGCATTTTTTTGCACATTATCTACTTCTCTTTCTACTTCATTATTGGGGACATTGCATTCACTCTCACCTTCAGAATTTCTTATTTCTTCATCCAATACCGAAATTTCAATAAAGTTTCTGTTACATACTTCCTCCAACACAACAACAGAATCATCTGGCATGGGAGCACGATGCAAATCAACTCGTCCTATATCCTTAAGATCATGAGAGGTTAAGCTAAAATCCGGTGGATGTAATTCAGCTACCTCCTTATTGGGTGCCTCTTTCAAAGATGTTGATGGAATGAGATCTACATCGTCTTCCCAAAAGTTTTCTACCTCTTGGTTCTTAATGGAAGAGAGTTTTTGTTTAAGTTTATCAGCAGTCTCAATAATTTTCTGTTGGCGTTCCTCTTCTGATCCCAGGGGTGGAGCTGATGATATCTGTGGTGGGTTCGCAGAACTCTCATGTTGTTCATTATGAGACGGTGATGCATAAACTTCATTTTCACTTTGTAGTTCTGGCCTGTAAAAACCAGGTGCTCCAGGCATTCGCATTCTTGGAGGCATTCCATGAACATTCGAACCTCTTCCTCTACTATGATGGAACGGAACCTCATGTCGAAATGGTGGTCGCACTGGAAACTTTGGAAAGTGTCCCCTTCCATTATACTGCCAAGGAGGAAAGAATGGTTGCGCAGGAGGTTCATGCCAATTCTCTGAACCATGTCGTGGGAAAGGTGGTCGATTAAAAGGGGGCCGAGGAAAACGAGGTCCTCCTCTGATACCTGATGGTCCACGGGGACGAATACCTCGTGATCCAAAGCCCCTTCCTCTGAAACCACTGCCACTCATCACACACTATGTTCAACCTTGACGTACTTAGTATCACAGTGCTTATGTCCAACTGGCAAATTTACAATTCTCTCAATAGAGTCACTGATATACTTAAGCCTGGATAGCTTGTAGAACTCTCGTCCTACCGTCCTCATTTGAGAGGATTTTTCAGCGAACCCAGAAACAAGAGCAGATCACTATTTCTGCAAAGAATAATATTCATCATTCTGTAAAATACCTTATACAATGACAACGTCAAAGAATTGAGAAAATAAAAAAAACAAACATACATGTCTTTTCTTGAACTTACGCTTTAGTATTTTGTAGATTGTCCCACAGTAAAATAGACGTATTCAGGTAACCCTTAACCTTTCTAATAAAAACACCATGCAATTCTTGTTACAATTTTCGCCCAGCAATATGAAAATTTGCGAGCGTGTCGGCAGTCAATTTATATGTATTGAACGGTAACCAGAAATATAACCAATTGATGAATATTTCTCTGCAGATGCTTCATCACTTTGGCACTTTGTCTCGAGTACACAGAAACACAACAACGTAAGAATTTCAGTCGGCTACGAACAGTAAACTGAGTAAAACAGAGATTGCTGCTCCCTCTCGATTATGCACACGCTTACGCATACGCGATTCGTTCCCGTTTACAAACATGTCTCCTCATGCATCATTGAGAGAGACATAGCCACCCGGCATAGTTTCACGTTTAACACACTATGGCGTACACTTGCACTCTATAAAATGCATTTCCGCTATTTCATTGGAATCGCCATTTCCGCATAATAGTAATTATTTCATATTCTTATCAATATTATTGCTCAATAGTAGATCAAATGTCGATTTATTCACTGGATCTTTGATTTCTCCGTCCCAGTTTCTTGCGCTGCTATTGTCAAGAAATAGCACCGTGTTTAACTTGTAGATTGCGCTGCTGCTTTCTCGGGTCACTCGCGGTAACCAATAACTTTATCTTTGACGTTGATGAAAATATCCCCAGGACTATGAATCAGTTTTGATCTGTTAAATGGAATAGTATTCATCGATTGTCAATTTAATTTTCACATAAACGCATACCATTGCTTTAAATTCTTCTATTAAATCGTCACAGTGTCTTACAGAAGTTCAAAGCAAGAGTTACTGCGTTAACTGCAAATCAGGTGATCGTCAGTCTATATTATTGATAATAATTATTAATGAATGATCTTAAAAATCGTTTTGTATTTTTTCAAATTCATTATTACTATAGTCTTTCATAGATTTACAAGCAAACTGAATTGACACTAGTCAAATCAGTACTTGCAGTTCCGGTTGTCAGAAAGTGTGTCGGTGTCTCGAGCAGTGTACGTCGAGGATTACAACGTGAGACTTTACATCCATATCACTTGAAGCACCTCACGAAAGTATTGTTTGCTGTTCATCTGGAGCATTTTCTATCGGTGAGTGACTAAAGTTAATGATAATATTTAATTAACTTGTAAAATGTTTCCATGAAAGACTGCAGTGGGTGGGAAAGATGGTGACGTGCCTCACGGTGCAGCAAACCTATTGATTTTCCAATCAGTACAACGCTAATCGTATGTACATTCTTGGCATGAGGCGCGTCTGTTTATACAATGTCATACAGCAACGTAGAATTTATTAATAGCAAGTTTTTAACCGTCAGAAACAATTCTTGTTTATTCCAGTTCGGTTGAATTCACTGACATTAGAAACATACATGGGTGGGTGGCGCTTCCGGTTCGTTTGAACGCGCGCGCCAAAGGTAGATACAACTTTTTGATTTGCAGAAACTACCAGCTACTAAAATTTATTAATATCCAGTACAATATTTGAATTTTTAAATAGAGACATTTATCGTACACGACGATAATTTTTTAGAAAATTATCCAGTTATGTGTAAAATGAAATGCAAAAATGCAGATGGTTAGCTGATTGGACATGAAATAATAATATTGCTGTCATAGTTATTCGACGTGGAATGCACACGCCATCCCTCTTAGCGATTATTGACAACAGTTTTTTTTTTACAAATTTATGTAGGCACGTATACAATATGTAACAAGTGTATGGCTATAGATACAGCGACATGGTCAGAGGTAGGTGATATCGATTTTCAGGAGTATATATACGCGTGATAATTCTTTCGTTTACTTTTACGCAATGTCATTTTAATTGATTGTCATATTGCGCAATGTTACTTAAGGGAAAGTCTTGTTTCTTTTTTAAAAAGACTTCTTCAGGAAATACTCAGTAACAGTTAGCACGCGAAGATGCATTACATCATTTTCTTCAACAATGTCAACTCCATCGAGCGATTACCAGGAAGAATTTCTCACGCCAGTTGATTCTTCTTTTGATTATCAATCTTGTCTAAATTTAAATCCGTGACTCGTATCATAGTCATATAGTCATAGGTATTCGAGGTGCTTACATAGTTGCCACATTTTTATGTGTTGTCTCACCTCTTACATCAGTTCATTTGATCCTTTCATATATCTATATTTTTATTCTCTGCCTATTATCGTGACGAAGTCTTCACTCCGGTAATGAGCAAAACGAACTATCAGGTTAGAAAGAACTTTAAAGAAACCTTCTGAAAATAAGAACTCGCTTTACCGGTGGTTCTGAACTTTTAGAATTGCGTATGTAGCTTTAATTACATTGTCAATACTCCACTCTGATTTTCATTCGTTTCTATTTAAATTTATATTTCCATTTTGAAGGAAATTGAGGTTGACGTCATTATATGGAATCTACTTGAAGCTACAAGTCGATTGTCAATAAGCAACTACCTTCACAGTATACTTGCATTGTATCTGGCCTGCTTTCCACAATCATTTTCTATGCACTCCTCGGCCCTCACTCTCTTTGAATTGAGATATTAATACTGGATCGTGCGGCTTCATCATGCAAGGGAAGAAGTTCCTGAAATATTCTTTCATTTTTTTTAACGGACCGGCTATAACACATGTTTATAACGCTCTGGGCACATGCTGATAAGGGATATAAACTATCCAAACAAGGTTAGTCAGGGTTTTTAATCGCCTCATTACTTGCGCCTATCTTATACAACATTCCTCTTCATCCTTATCATTGTGGGACTCTGACAGATGCAATCATTGAGCCATTAATTTTAACGAGGAGGAAGAGACCAGAGAAAAGTGTTTGCTGATTCTTCGACTACGGCCTTGGAATATTGCGTAGTGATCTTACTAATCGACGTCGACCGTCGCAGAACTACCCTACGACCACCTCCGGATGCTGCCTAGGCTCCTGCGCAAAATCAGTAATGGATAGAGTAGTAGGTGGTGCCAACGCTACCTACGTAATATGACCATAGGACGAGGGTCGTGGCGGTGTAGCTGTTAGAGAGTGGGGTGGCAGTGGAGCCGAGAACTAACGGAAATCTACGAATTTCAACGAAATCCAACGGGGGTTCGTTAAAATCCGTATATTCCCGAGTCATCTCGGGCTCTCTGGTGCTAGCCCAAGTATCAAACCTGCAGAAGCTCCTCACTCGCAAGCTTCAATCCGTCGCGAGAGCAGCTCAGCGACTTTTGAGCTTCCCCTCCCGAGTTCCAATATAAAGCAATATTCTTCAGTCTTCCTTTCTTGTTGAAGTTATACGGTTTACAGTTGACAGTTGACAGTTACCACGGTTTAAAAGTTGTAGCATACATGTCGTATTGACTGTACCTCGTTCCTATAGGCTAACAATATATACGACAGATATCACAAGCTCCTGTCGTAAAGTGGGTTCTAGAGGAGAGAAAGAAAAAAAGATAATCGTACATTGTAAGTAGCATGAAACGAGTAGTGAACGACAATGCTTGGCTCTTAGGATTAATGATTAGGTAGTAGCTGTAGTAGTCATTCGATATTATAGTTGCTGTACGGTTATTAGTAGATAAACTAGTAATCAGTCAATAATGAGATTTTTCTTTATATACTTTCTTTTCGTTCATCCGCTTCACTCACTTCGTCCTTAATTGGACTTTTGGTTCTCAGAGGAGAATGTAGGACATATTCTCAACTTCCAACCAGAAGATTTCAACATTTATTCCTGCATTTCGAAGGATTAGTTTCCTCTCTCTTTCACTTCCTACCCTCCCTTACAAGAATCATGATACTGTTTAACAGTTGTAGATAAATGAATTTCCACTTTTTCAAGTTACTTCTTGTTATATTTTCACGCTAATACGTTTCTTAGACTTTCAATTATTCTTTGCTTATTGAAAAGAATATTTTTAGCATGATATAATAATATTGCATAGCTAGAATGGAAGATTCCTTTTCTAACCTTATATTAGACTCCACTGAAATTTCCTTTGTTTTTCTTTTTCTTTCTATTTTATACTTAGAATTAATATATGATAATTTTTTTCATTGAAGCCATACGACGCTATAGTTATCTTAATAAGATTACTGCCATGCTTATAGGCTTGCTTGTCATTAATTAGTCACTCACTCTTGGTAATTAGATCCTGGTCTACTTACTTGGTGATAATTAGCCAGCAATCTTATCCATGCGATAAAATCTTGCTGCTTTATAATAGCAGGAGTCTCTGCTAGATTAGGGACTAGCAAATGTTATTTGAGGTTTTAGGGCATCGTGTGTGTGTTTCAGTAGGTCAGAATAGTTTGATTGATCAGCTCAATTGACCTCTATAACATTAAGCAGCGTTTGTAATCGTATTCTCCACTGCCCTTGCTATCACGTTGTATAATTTGAAGTTCAGAAATAGAAGCAATGTCCATTCATGGTTATTCCTGTAGGCGAGTCCTTGGGCACGTAGTGAACATATTTAATACTGAATGAACCGTAGGACTTAATGTGTATGAAATTAGCGTGAGCTCAGAGTGTCCAGGTTTTCATAGTTACCATTAATTACCTGGTGAAAGGGTCACGCGGTACATTGAGTAAGAAAGAAAAAATATATATTCGAGAACGTGGAAGATCGTTTTCTAGTAGTTATGACTTTGTGATAAAGTCTGTAGGGAAACGTCATGCACGCGACCTTGTTTAGACGTTTATCGTATCTTCTGTTTGTTCGATGCCTCCCTCGTCTTCAAGGCTGAGGATTCGTAGGATCGAGAATTTTGTATTTTACGTAAAGTTGCTTTGACCTTTTAATCAATTTTTATCCTGACTAACCTCATTACCAGGATTCGTTTAATAATTTTGTATTATTGTAGACGCACCTTGGACCAGCCAGGTCGAATATCTGGGTAATCGTCGCGATCCATGTTCAACGTAGTTAAAAGGTCATGGATGCCAATGACAAAGCGGAGCTTTCTTCGATGTCTTTAAGCTTAACGAAGTTTGCCAAAAAAAGAGGGTAATCTTGTCCGACATCTATTACGATTGGATTCTGGAACTCTTCGGATAGTGCGTTACCCTTGTCAGGAACGTTGAGCTGATCGGGAAAGGGTAGAAAGAAGTAGAAAAGGCAGCCAGGAAGGAAAGCCGGCGTAGAAAGCACGTGTGGAGGGTGCGCGCGATTCGCCTGGTATTGATTGTAAGCCCGTTCCTTCCGAGGGCACGGCGACCTCCTGAACCCCCCGCTGCCTACCTAGACCTCTACCATCGTCACTCACGTCCTCTTCTCTCTCTCTTCCCCCCGTCTCGACCATTGGCGCTCTCTCGAAAGCACTCAAGAATCCACCCTACTCTAAACTGGGTCTCTGTTTTAGGCGCTTAAACCCGTAACAAAGGGTCAGTTGAGTGCGAGGACAAGGCTGATCTACGATCCGTTCAAGCAGGGAATTTCGATAGGTTCTGCCAAATCCTTTTGGTTTTCCAGCTGTGATCATTCATTTGCAGTTTAATCTTAACCTGGAACTCCACTCAGACGATACATCTACCGATTCGTTGGGTTTTTCTGTTTTTGATTCATTGACCTTGATGCCTAGCAACCTTGAAGCTTTTGGCTACGCCGCAGTCGATGCGTTACTACTTGCTGTGTCTACCACAAATATATAGCAGACTCCATGTTTTTCTTGAAAGAAAGGGGACACAACGTCGATACCGTACATACGCCAAGACGTCGGTGTTTTTATAATAAAGTTCTTGGATGGGAAGAGGCGAATCTAGCGAAGAAAATAGAATGGCTGACGAGCTAGGAATACATACGGAGGAGTTTCGAGGGATGACGATATTCAGCCAATTTTTATTGAAGTATCCTGACCAGGCACCATCATGGACCAGTAGCTGATTTTACTTCAACTGAATTCGAGAGAAGGGTTCATTCGCGAGAGCTGCTCATGCTCAATTAAAGCAAAACGTCTCACTCCACGAATATGCACCGTAACTAGCAGTCTCGCTCTTAATCACCTTTATAAAAAGAATCCATAACGACAATAGAGAAGCATTCTCTATTAAAAAAAGAGGCATCTAACGGCAGTCATGGTCGTTAACTCAAACCTTTTTCTATTCTCTGATGTCATAGCGTACCAATAAGCGAGATAATGGCTGATTTTTTTTTAGTGTTCCTTGACATTTGACATCTCAAAGGGTGCAGATGTCATTATGGTGATGTTTTCGCTTTAGCACGGCCTAGTATTTCAAAGGGAGCCTAAATCCCAGGGGTTTTCTCATAAGTCCTGTATCTTTCTTGTGAGCACGAGAGAGGAAGACGTGTCTACGGACCTTGAGACGCGCTGAAGAAGGACGAAGACATTCGAATCCAAAAAATTATTTAACTCAAACCGCGCATTGTTCGCAACTGTCATCTGAGTCTTCAGTTAATATAAGTCCTTTGAAATTTATAATTCTAAAAGGGATCCGAAGGGGCGTCACAGTCGTTCCGAATTTACCCTCATTCTTTAAACTCCCGGTCACTACGGGTGAACTTGGCGCTACTTGGCAGAGGTTACTGCAAGGCCAAGTGCCAACTAGAGTTCGAGAAAGAGGTCAGTGTCAGTGGTAGGACATATTAATCCCGTATCTAGTGAATTTGGCCTAGCGGCATAAAGCATTAGACTGGCTTTAGTACTTGGTACTCGATTACACGACATACATACATATATAGGATAAATATTGAGAAATTGGTATCTCCTCAACAATACATCCCGAAGAGACTCCATTTGCATTGGAGTTCGAATATTGATCCAATAAGATATATTTTTGACTATAAGCAAAATAATATACTGCTCGCACACGTTATATTTTTTTTTCTTCGTTTTCTGTGCTTATTCATTCAGTAATGACGTCACTGATCTCCACGTCAGCATCTTGGACGATGACGCCTACCGCAATGACGTCACTAGTACCGTAAACCTCTTCTGCTATCTCTCTCTCCTGCGACTGAGCAGCCAACTCCCTTCAATTCGCATTCTGTTATTCTCCATTCTTCGAAACGGAGAATCGGTGTGCCCTGCGATAGCCTTTGAAAATAGAAAAAGAAAATCAGCCGACGTATCACGCACGCGCTAAGTAAAGACCTAGAAATTTCTGTACGCAGAATTGCCACCTGTAGAAAGTCCTTTGTCGTTATGGTATAAATGTTATGGAATGCCATGCGCTAGAAAATTCTTCAGGTATCAACGTTACCAACCTTTCGACTTAAGTTAACCAAATGGCTCGTCGAAGAAAATTATGTACAACACTCGTGCTGTGTACACGAATCCTTATCATGTCTGTTGCCCTTATTTCAATACATATGCATCCTGTTAAACATAATTAGTTTACTACATAGATATTTTAGTTTGCTTGATTTCGCCAAATTTAACAAATGCGATTACGAAAGTCTCACTTGCGTACTTACTGTTAATTTAAATCTAAAATTTTCTTATATTACTTGTTTAATTATCTGTAATAATGTCGGTAAAAATGTTAATATCAATTTTGTCTATGGACTTTGACCCAGAATTAAATCGATCTTGCACATTGGGCCTTGCTTAGGATCTGATTGCCTTTAATCAGACTGTTCCGTGATCGTACGATCACTTGGAATATAATTATTGACAGGTGTGATGATAAGGTTACTTAGAGAAGTCACGCATGATGGGTTGTTATTATTTTTCATATGTATACTATACCTGTCATGATGGATGTATTGTGATTAAGAGTTCCTTTTATTACTTGTTTTTAGAGATTCTTCGTGGAGCTTCAGGAGATCAGGTCGAAGTCAAGAACAAGAAGTCAACCACCACCTAGTGGAGGATCGTCTCTGGTACCCGAAAGGTGTTGAGGGAGGAACACTTGTATCGAGGGTGAACATTTTTAAGGATGCCGGGAGCAACGTCAGCAGCGGCGCCTGCCGAGGGCGGTCCACCCCGTACCGAATTACAGGAATTACAGCTAAAGGCCGGTCAAACTACCGATGAGGTTAGTTACCATTTGAGCAATTTGATACTTCAATTGGGTAGATGAGATATTACTGTTGACGCTTGTCGTCGACCATTCTCGCAGCACTTGGGATAATTGTCAATTGGACATGTCCCTGTTATCGTCCACGTAAGCCGAAGAGTAATTATCGAAGTCTGGACCGATCGATGTTCTCAAGATATATTTAAACATATCGATTTACTTGTATTACGCCAACATACGTCACGGGCGTTCATGTAGATGCCTACTCATTCCATCGTGGAAATAATCCCTTGGAAAAGCACAGTAAACAGGAAGGTTATTCGAACAGCAGATACTGAGGTAGTACCGTCCCACGGATGAACGATGAACTATGAACGATGAATCGTCCAAAGGTCAAACCCTATGACCTGTCATTTCTTATCTTGGGCACGATGTTAAGTCATCCTTCTTACTTACCACATCTTAATACCAAGTATTAAGGGTAGGAGAGATTAGTATCAGTCGAAAAACGGTATCAGATAAAATAAAGTCGCTTAATCAGCCATCTATCGGTGGTGAATAAATTATAATTGCCTGATCAACTGTAATTTTTTAAGAAAGAGTGACCGAAATTTTACAAAAAAATGATGTAAGTCATCGGTAACATTAAGTTAAGATGTAATTCGTTTGTGTTTCAATTGACACCAGTCTTTCCCATATTCCGTAATTGAATCACGGTTTGCCGTTATTTTTCAACCAATCGCATCCACTGATTCCGACCGGTAACAGAAATCAGTGGATACCATTGGCTGAAATTTAATAACCTCAACCGTCGTTAAATTACGAAATATACTTCGAGATGGTGTGACTACGGTCTTAAGATTGTGCTTTCTCTAATGTTTTATTAGTCTTGTTCATTTGATTGGTACCTGCTGCACCCGATCGATCAGTATAAACTTTACGGTCGATTTTATTTAGCAGAGGGTAAGTCTGGGATAAACTCGACTGGAGGTTCTACCTGACCGACCGAAGGCTGTGTTTCAATTTTAAACGCTGGCGGCGCTGCTGGTGTCATCCCTACTAGGAGATTCTGTGGTAACAGTCCGATTGAAGAATGATCTGAGCATTGCTTGTGCCTTGACTCATCGACGTATAATATATGGATTACGCATAGACATAGGAAAAATGGTCGGCTGAAAGAAGAAGATAGCGACTGGTGGCAGCCAAGCCCTGTCTCTTTCTAATCAGCAGCCGTAGTACGAGTGTATAGAAAACATAGCCAATGGGAGCGTTAGAAAAGAAGAGCGACTGGCCGCCACATCGTTTTCTCTTTGTTTATTTGAGTGGACACTTTTTCAAAGGATCTAAGCTAGGGCTCGCGTAGTCCAGATGCCTTGACTTGACACAGCTACTCGATTGATAGTAGAAATACATCCTTGTCACGTGCTGCGTTATTATGGTTCATCGAGCATTCTTTTTTTTTTCTTCTCACCTTTGACCTTTCTCCCCCTTTGGACTTTACGAAAGTTTCCTCGCGCTTCGATTACTCTTCGGCTCTGTCTCTACCTGGGATTAGTATTGGGATACTGTCTGCGTGTAATATTGGAATATTCAAACTCTGAAGCACGTGGTTATCCCTTAGCTGTACCAAGGATACTGAAAGTAACATTGAATTAGGTGATTCAATATTTTAACCGACACTATTCTTTCTGTTACATGAAACCTTATGTATGTGTATATACATATTTCATGTAATTTTATTTACTCTGGCGTTCCTGTAGGTAGTGTCAATTTTTTATATGACGTCTGTATTGGAATCATAGGAAAATACCTCTATATACGAATCGCTGTAACCTCGTCGACTGACACCATGGCGAGTGGAATTTCGAGTTATATTCAATAATTCAAGCAGACAAATACAAAGAGAACGAACTGTTTACGAGAGTGCACGAGGGGTTTGCCGGGACACGAAATGAGAATGTACGGTTGTAGTAGAAATGTTTGCCACTCGTACCTCTCGATGGAAGCATACGACAAGAAGCATATTGTCCTGGGGCGGATCTCGAAAGTGAAAAAAGGTATATAAAAATAAAGGACGTGAAACGTTCGCTGGGTACATTGGAGAACGGATAGGATTTTCGGTATTGATTTTCCGGAAGCACCTAGGAGCTCGGCCAGGGTAACTCTAACTATCGCTATGTTGTTGCTACGAGCACGACCCTATGACATTAGCTGGAAATGCGGAGGCGTTAGAGCTCGTGTTCCCACAACCTTCATCCACGTTAGAGCATTCCGTGGAATCTACGGGGAGCCATAGATCGGCCGAAACTGCTCGTTTCAAACGTCTTCCTCTTTATTCCAAGGACGTCGGAAGAGGACAGAAGTATTCTGCTCTGCCTGGAGAAAGACACGAGAACAAGAAAAAAAAAGCGAGACCAGCATCCAGGTGGACCAAGATATACTGATCGAGAAAAATTTCCCCTGGAATTTTCTGAAGTCTTACCAGGTCGTTGAGAGAATTTTTAATATGGCGCTGAACTACCGGAGCTCCCATGGAGGATGTCATAGATGACCAGAGTACGGCTAGCGGATATAGAGGAATTTCAGTGAGAGGACCTGGAACGCCTGGCGTCGGCTATACTAGACCCAGGTCCATCCCCGTCAATCATTTTCTGGCCCCTATATAGATATATCATAAAGGGAGGAATCAAGATGGCCGATTCTCAATAATTGAACCTGGGCAAACGTGTATGTGTGTATGTGTGTAGTTCAGTAATTTTCCGCTTTGACTTCGACGCACGTTCAGTCTCTCCTTTATTCTTGGACGATGTCTCTCCGTGAACTCATCCCAGGTTTACAAGGTAGAACGTGTTTCGCATTACAGAAATAAACGAAGTCCAACTCCCTTACTTGGGTGGTTTGATCCTTTTTTTTTTCATTATTTGTTCTGTAAGAAGCGCTCACTCTCCCGCCTTTGTTGTCCCAGGGAATGACGTGAACAAGGACTAGGTCAAACACTACGTAAGAAAGGTGATCGTTTGAGTAGGGTGGCTAGAGACGCAGTTAGGATTATGCCTCGGTGACGAGTAACGTAGTGGGTGTGTCTCGATGCTACTTGTGGAAGAGGGGCTGGCGCGGGTCTGGTTACTCTCATTGAGAGTGTCGGGTTGAGTGCTGAATGGAGAATGGAATAGGGGAGGGGGATGCTTGTCACGGGTTTATCGAGGCGCTCGAAGATCCTCTTGGCGTGTTGTCGGCTATGACCGGCGCTGCCGTTCGCATAGACCCTGGGTGGAGGGTGTGTGCAGCACTCGGCACTATGAGAACCATCACGAGGAAAGGTGGTGTTGGTCGCCCTGGTTGCCAAGCGACGAGCGTTGCGCGCCAACGGGGTTGCGTCTACTACAGTGATAGCACGACGCACGGCGTCGTAGACGTTCTTCGCCAGCGACGCCGTCAGTTCGCTTCGATCATTCACATACGGAACAACTCTTATATCTTTGTACTTTGTACGTGGATACACCTAAGGGCACATATATATATATATATATGTATACGGATAGTCAATTAGGATAGAAATTCGTAGAGTAACACTCTGGGGGTGGGTCCTAAGGGAACGTGTATCAGTTTCGTGTATTTCCGTCGATCCGTGTCGGTAACTTTGTCTCGGTATTTTTTAGTAGTATAATAAAGAAAAATTAAAAAGATATATATATATATAAACTATTACTGACGTTCTGGAGAACGAGTCTTTGCGCTATCCAAGTCCTTAGGGCAGTCTATACTTTTTTACTCTTATTCTTCAACCCCTAATGTTAGTTTATCGTTAGTGGTAGTAACCTTACTGGCGTATTTCCACATAGTAATTTGGTGAGATTAGTGCGTGACGCATGTCCTAAAAATATAGTTACTCGCGTCCTTGTTAAAGAGCTTATCGGCTATTTCTAGGGCCGAATCTCTGCGTGCTTTCGTGAGATCCAGTGAGTAGTGAAAAAAAAGGGTCCAAAGGCGAAATTGAACCGGATACTGATTTCAATAATTTCTAGTTGAAAGGTTTAGAAGTAGGATGTAGACGGAGGGTTCGGCCTACGCTTACCGGAAGATCCAGGAACACTTAGTCATCTGCAGGAAGTGGAAGAGACCAGAGGAGACCTAGCACCTGTTGCAAGGGTCAACCGAGTGAAGTGAGAAGAGTCAGACATTAGTCAGACACAATTGGAAAATCCTGGCTGACATCGCTGTTGGACACCAATAGTGGAATCTGGGATTATATATACATATATATATATATATAGAAAGAGAGAGGGCTGTGTCAGGTGAAAGAAGAGACACCCGGAGAACGCCCAAGGACTTGGGAACGTTGATATCCCCTGGTCGTCGGCATCCTCTTTCTTAAATATCCGTGCGCCTTCGAGCGCGATTAAACTCGAGTAAGAGAAATTTATTAGGGTTGAGATTGCGCGGCGGTGATTTAAATGAAAATCAAGATGAAGGAAGGTCTGGACTCGGGCCGCACAGTTAGGCTTGACCGTGGCGGCGGCGTCTCTCATCTACTGCAGGTGAAACCCCTTGAGGTACGAAATTAATGGATTACCCTTTATACTTTCTCCTTGCTCCTTCTTTTTCATAAAGACGTCTTTGGGATCCGTACCATTAAGACGGACATGAAGGATTTTATAATAATTACCACTTTTTAAATTTACCATCATATTTCACTGTCATCGTACACCCTAGATCTGGATAAGGAAAAAGTGGAAATTTGTCAGCATTAAAACATCTAAAAATTCGCTGTCTACTTCTAAGACCTGGATCATATATTATTAAAGGGCTCACGTAAATCTCGACATTGTACTCGTGCACGCTTCTAAATGTCGTGGTAAGTCACATCGAGCTTGTCACGCAATCGGATTGCAATCGGCTTGGTCACTTGAGCAAAAGCAGTCGCAGTGCCATCTAGGTAGCGATATTTAAAAGGGTATTAAAACAGGGTCACCAGGAGTTGTTCTGTTCGGACAATTAGGTTTGTTCTCTAATTGCCTTTGAGTCCACGTATACAAATTGAACTGCGAACCCGGGTGCTCCCGCAGTGCTTTGTCAAGCTTCACTGTCACAGGGTTGTGGTTCAACCTGATCCCAGCTATGATGGAATCATCGATATCCTTGGAATACATCACGAATCTTCATCAAGCGACGCCAGGTGGTAAATTGCCTGACAAAAGTAGACCTAGACGGACTTTGGACTCCGGGCGTAAGCGCGTGGGATGCGTGGAAGTCCAACTCAATGCTTTTCAAATGGAGAAGCAAATCGTAGAATTCTCAGGTTATTGAGGTAGGGGAGGGAGGAAGATAAGGTGGTACTGCCCTTTTATCAATCAGTAATTCTAGGCATGACTATACGCGGCCCTTGGCCACTTCCACAAATAACTCTATAAATAATCGATTGGCAATGTACGAGAGCGTTATGAACGGCCGCCGACGTCGGGCGTCACTGTCGGCGTCGCCTTGCGTCAGGGTAGAAGCTCTTGACGTCACAAGCCGGCAAATAAGGAAGCTCGTATAGTCAGTAGGAATTCTTAATGCTTTCAGTACAAACATTAAAAATTTACCGTAAGCGTTAGACGCCTCGGGACATCCACCGGCGTGGGCTAAAGATTCGTTTCAATGAAAACGAAAAAATGAATTTACTCATAGATCTGACGCTCGCGGCTCTTGGAGTCCTGATTTTTGTACCTTTCACGTTCAAACGATTGAATATGCGTAGGTAGAATAAATTTAAAAGAAAAATTATATAATTTTATCTCCTGAGCCTTTCCTTAAGTCTCTCTTTTTTCAAACTAAAATTCGTTTGCTTCTTCTCAGCTCGGATTTCTCCCTCCTTTTATTCCTGACTACATGCCCCTCTGTCGCCAGCCTAATGTCCCGTCCTTGAGCTGGGGGGGGGGGGGGGGG
>JASANN010000310.1:471300-536805 GCA_031762395.1 Calameuta pygmaea | reverse complement strand
CTCTCACTCTCACTCTCACTCTCACTCTCACTCTCACTCTCACTCTCACTCTCACTCTCACTCTCACTCTCACTCTCACTCTCACTCTCACTCTCACTCTCACTCTCACTCTCACACTTTCTACCTGTTACTCTGTAGTCTTGTCTGTCTCGCTTTCTCTCTGTCTCCCTCTCTCTTACTCTCAGCTGCGCTCCTCTATTCTTTTCTTTCTCTCCTACGATCAGAAGGAAAGAAAGCCAAGGCGAATGTCGAACGAGTTTGAAAGAAAATAAAACGAAACCTAAACTTTGAGTAGCGCGGAAAGAGCAAACGAAGAAAAAGAAAAACACTGGTGCGCATGCGCGCTACGTCACACAGACGGCAAATGTTAGCGATGAACATTTACGAGGGAAAAAAAAAACAACAATATTAAGCAAAAAGTAATACCCGTTGCATGGTACTTAAATATCCTGATTTATCCTAAAACAAAAATTCAGATCAACCAAGTCTGCTCATATCAGACGCAAAGGTCAGATGCAAGAGGGTCAAGCCTCGTTCAATCAATCATTAGGTAAAATTTTCATCCAAGAAATCGTCTATAATCGTTCGGCCTGATCATTGGTCGTTGGGTGGTTGGTTGGGTAAGGTTTGGCAGTGCTGATAAATGTTCTACCCATATTCTCACATTCAATACGTTTGACCACTTGACCTTCCCTGACCTTCCCAACTCGATATTATGTAATCATTCGACTCAAACTCCGTCCCACTCTCTCTTTCTCTCTACCCATTTACAAGTCTTCAAGCTCCTACATGCACAATCGGCCTACATACCATCTGAATCTGTCCACTCGCAGGTTTTCTTCACAGCCGATCCCATTGAACCTTCTCATAAAACTTGTAGATCCTGATCCTTATAAATCCACAGTTCAAGTACCATATTTAAACTGGGTATACTGGCTACTCAACTTGGGTACGTTCAGGGTGATACATTATGATCCGCTATGTGATATTACTATACACTGTGTAGAACCGTAGAGGCTTGCTGGGCTGCAGCGCATCTCGTTGTATACTTAGTAAAACAAGCAGAAAGTCGTAACGACAACAGTAACACAACTTTTGTTGTTTGCGACAGAGTTAAACAATTGACAGCAGGTGCTCCCACGGCTTTATTTTTATTTACTTTTTACATATATATATAGCATATGTACTTACAGCCATATACTGCTACCACTATTTACTACCCTACTGTTACTCCTTAGTACCACCACTTTACTGTATTACTATATACATTTATCACAACTCAGTACTCAATGATAATGGTACATGAATTCTTATCAATTCATTCTCTCTTTTTCTTGTGTACGATTCCACTTTATCATTCTCGCTCTTTCTCTCTCTCTCTCACACACACACTTTCTTTCCTCTCTTCTTATCTTTATCTAAGTCTGTCTCTTTCTTTCTCTCAGACTCCTGGCCTCTTCAGCAGCATATACAAAATGTCCATATATGTATATATCCATATATATAAATATGTATATATATTTATACGTATTGATATATCATATATCGCATTATTATATATTCGATACATAAAAACAAAGTACATAGTCCTACGAATTGTGTTTACTCCGTAGGCTCACCAGAAGCTTCTAGCTGTGTCGCTTTCAGTCAACGTACATAATTAACTCTAGTGTTAATCTGTACCGTACTTGTACCGTACTTGTTCTAGCAGTAGCTTATCTGTCTGTCATTATATTCACCTGTTCAGTTCTTTTCCTCTACTATCTCGTATACTAGTTTCCTTTATCTCTCTCTTTCTTTCTCTCTCTTTTTCCTCCATCTCTCTCTCTTACCTCTGACCCCCCCCCCCCTTTAAATCAAAATTTTTTGATCCCGTTCTTGCCCCCCCCCCCCCATCACCTCTTCACATTGCTCAATGGTCTCGCCGGTATCAAATATCGTAACCCATGAGGTCACTTAATGACCCTGTGACCTCTTGACATCGATATGCCGTATCCTATTGTTCGATGAACCCACCTTCCTTCGCTCATGGTATAATTCTTCTCCTGTGGATTCCTCGCTTTTTATATTTTTCCGTAGTATATTGCGCAATAAGTTTTACATTATATTCCATTATATCAATGTGACAATTATATTGCGTTACAGTACGTTACTTTACGTTAAACGTTATGATAATGTTGTTCCTTTGTGTCTCTTTTATTTAATTATTATTATATTCGCCTGTCACCTTGCGTTCGACCATATATGAATTATTTTGCGGCCGTCTTGCGGTTTCACGAACGAGAGAATAACGAGAATACAAAACGAGCACGAAATTTCATTGGAAATCAAAGATTTTTCATCTGGCCGTGAACGTCGAATTTTTGGTTCTTCTTGTCGATATTATCGATATTTTGATAATGTTACGATCATTTTTCAAGTTATCGATAGACGCACTCGAACAATACTTTGATCGACGCACAGATTTCGTGAAAGCGCAGGATGCCGCGTTTTTCTTTGACTTCCTTTCACAGTGCAGACCGAATTCATTGAATGATGTATCGTTTTGATTATTGGTCATCGTAGAGCGAGGATGTCGCAGCGAACACTCTGATGATGTTAGACCACCAAGGCGGTAAGCTCTACCAAAAGGCATTACCTAACCTAGCTGGCTAAATGCCTCAATCTCTGCCTACCATAACCTTGTATCTCTATTATTTGTTTTTTTCTTTTAATAACTTTCTCTCTCTCTCTCTCTCTCTCTCTCTCTCTTTCTCATTCTTTATTTCTATTTCACTTGACGAAGGATGGCTGGTGGTGTAACTGTTATACGTGCATATATTGCATAAGACCACCCTTACATCAACGCTATAAATCTAATCTACTCCTTGAATCCTAACTTAACCTCAATCCTCGTTTTCCAGTTACCTCCTAATGAAAAAAGAAAAGCTTTTCCAGGGGTGACGTGGAGTTCATAGTGGTGGCGTAACCAAGGACGGTCGTGTATATTGTATATATATATAAATATATATATATATATTATAATACCGTCCTGATATATAGTCGTAGCAGAATACAGAACTAACGATGATAATGATAATAATAATAATAATAATATTAATAATATTAATAATAATACATAAAATGTCCCTCGAAAATCTCGCGAATACCGATTTGTCTTTTCAGCCCACGATCTTTTTTCCGACATTATTAAGTAGTCACAGCCTGTTCAACATTTTATGCCAGGATAGACGAGAAGCCCCCCTTCTCCTCGGCCAGAAGAGTAAGGTCCTCTTAGGGCGTAGGCTACTGCTTAATACCCCCCCCCCCCTCCCCCTCTCACCCCAGGCCACTTCCGATAAAGTTAACGCCCTTACGAATCTTCACCGGATAGGCCCTCTCGCTCGTTTCTGCCAATCATTTACCTATCCCCCATCTCCCTCCCTCCCTCTTCTATCTCTTTTTCTCTCTCTTTCTCAATGACTTATTAATATCTCTATCTAGCCCTTGACCCTCTAGACTACGTTTCGTATAAAAAAAGAAGATTGTCCTTCCTGGCCTGTCGTACGCTATGGATGACTGATAATGAGATCCAGGGTCGTCAGCGTTGACCCTAGTTCCGAACGTGAACACGATTAATCGGTCGAAGGATCTGAATTCGATAACGCGGTAACGAGAATCGATAAGTAATCAATGTTAATTGGCATCGGTAACGAGCGAGGGTGGCGCCACGGTGGTAAAAAAAAGTGTTAACGCCTCTTATTGGTCGGTTGCCTGTTTAGAGCCATGAGGTTGGGATGAAAACCCTCGTAATGCTGGACGAGCAAGGCGGTAAGCCACAATCATCATCTAGATTAAATATCTAAGATTTAAAAAGAAACAAAACGACCAGAGCTCAGCCGATACAAGCATTTAAATGACAAGTCGACACAATGCCGCGTCATCCCCACGACACTACTTGACCAATGTCCCGTGCAATCAGTTCCTGTGTGTCTCATTAATTGCAACTTGATTTCCCTGACCGTTGGCCATCCCGTATGTCGGAATGACATTTCGGCTTGACGTGTTACCTAACCTAACCTTAACCTCATTTTAACATCTTAACCACCTAACCACCCGAAAACATCGATCAGTCGCTGTTATTTATATGTGTATATGTATATATACTCTTAATATATACTATATATACTGACGTACCCATCGTACTCTCTACTGATCGGCAGTGCTGACACCTTATTGACCAATGCTTAGATCATATATGCATAATCGTCTCTGACACTGTTGTTTATACTATCCTATACTATACTATACTATACTATACTGTATTATACTCTGTGTATCACTTCTTTCAATTATATACCATACTACTATGTCGGTTACTCTATATACTTGATTATCCAAACGTTACTCTATACTCCGTGCATACAAACTGCATACAGAACTGCATATTATACCCTAGCTGTGCCTAACCTATGTACATCGTAACACTGTGACATGGCTACTGACACGGGTCACGAGAGAGAATGAAGTTAATGGAGGTTTAGTCGAAAGGGAGTTTTTTTTTGGTAGCGACTTGTAGGTGAGTTTGGAGATTAGTTTGAGGATTTATACATACACAGTTCTCTTCTCGCTGTCCATGTCAGGCCTATTACTTTAGGAAATGCCTACGGTACATTCTCAATGCTTGTTTCATGTTTTGTTTTTTGTTTTGCTTTTTTCTTTTATATAATTAACGTCACATATCCTGTATATGAATGCACTGATTTATGTTTCTTCTCTGGCTCTTCTCTCATAATTTACTTAATTTCTATCCAGCATAATCGGACGTTTCCTTGCTGCTTTTTTTTTCGTTATCCGGATGCTGCGAATGGACCGTAGGCACATCCTCGTCCAACGTTCGGTACTGTCTTGGGGTTTATTATTATTTTTTTTTTCATGAGGTAATTTCTTATTTTACTTCGAACACGAAGCCTTAGTCCTATTTGAAATTTTATAACGTGGCAAAGGGAGGTTGGAGTCGGGAGGCTGAAGATGTATCGATGTTGGACGGTTTGGATACGTGTGGTTTTCAGTGTCTGTAAATTTTGCAAAATGATGGCGCGTCGACTTTTCACCGACGAGTTTGCCGCAGCCCTAGTGAAGATGCGGAATAAAGAAAGAGAGAGAAATCCAAAAAATATATAATAAAATAACGAGACAAAAAAGAACAATGAAATGTTGGAACCTCGTCGGAGAAGGAAGAGCCGTGCTTCGCGATCCAGGGTGGTTCGCGGGAACTTTGAATGCGATTTAAAAAAAATTAACTTTCGCGCCAATTTAACATCGACCAAAAGTTCAATGACGTCACTAAATTTCTTATCGATTCGCAAGATCTGACAGCTCGCGGTATACCTAATGAAAATACTTTTTTTTTTCTTGATAATTTTTCACAATGGACCACCCGGACGCATATCATCCTCGAGGTGCCCGCCTCGAGGAATGGAGTCGAGACGAGGAGTGTCAAAGCCAGACTGATCGAAGAGTGAATCAATCAATTACTCGATGACTCAGTCAATAAATCAATTGACTGTTATTGTAGTAATTATATTTTTTTTTTGTAGAAAAAACTACGTTACTCTTATTTCCCACAAAAACTTGACTTTGACCTCCGACCCTCATCTCGTACTTTGGTTGATAAGCAATTCCCAGTGGTGATATCAATAACTCTGATCTTTGCCACTAAACAGAACAACTGGATCGAATCGAGGAGGGAATGGATCAGATCAATGCCGATATGCGGGAGGCTGAGAAGAATTTGACTGGAATGGAAAAGTGCTGTGGACTATGCGTTCTGCCATGTAACAAGTAAGCCTGCATCAAACTTCTTTTTAATACGTCATTAAATCAAAGAGGTTAACACGAAATAATAATAATTTACAGGGGTGCAAGCTTCAAGGAAGACGAGGGCACGTGGAAGGGCAATGACGATGGAAAAGTCGTGAACAATCAGCCCCAGCGAGTGATGGACGAGCGTAACGGAATGGCACCCGGAAGTGGATACATAGCCAAGATCACGAACGACGCGCGTGAAGGAGAGATGGAAGAGAACATGGGCCAGGTCAATACCATGATCGGTAACCTGAGGAACATGGCGATCGACATGGGCAGCGAGCTCGAGAATCAGAACCGACAGATCGACAGGATCAATCGCAAGGTAAAGCAAAGCACGCAGCATCCTGGCTCAACCTGGATCTCCCCTGTTTCTCCCTGCCACGCCTCCACGATTCTCTATATTTATTATCATTGTTATTATTATCATCATTATCATTACTGTCATTATTATTATATTGTATAAACATGTGCCGCTACGTCGCACGTGAATCGCTCGAAAGTGCGTGCGCACCAGCGACATTTCCGGTTTGCTCGATCACTGCGAATATTATGGCCTGCGCCTTATGATCGACCGACATCTGTAATTCTTTTTCTCTAACTTCTTCCTGCAATCTTGTTTGTCTGTTATATTTTCCATTGCCTACTTTAATTTCGTATCAGAACACTCTTCACTGTTTCTTGACGACGCACACGGTAAGTCACCGCTTTTTGCACTCACTCGGCGCTCCTGTTCTCTCCGTAGGTCGCACCCGGTATACTTATACGATTAATCACTGACTTCACACTCAATCACCGAGTTTCACACTCGTTCACTTACTCGTCGAGTCATACATATTCATAATTTAACAATATTTATACGTATGTCTGCCTTGTGTCTGTCTGTTCTGTATTTCTGTGCGTCTGTGTGTCTGTGTGTCTGTACGTCTGTCAATCATTGCCAAGGAATTTCTCTTCTCTTCTCTATGCTCGTATGGCAATGTCCCTGGGACATCGGCACTAAGAGACGAAGCTTCCAGGCCCAGGTTTACACATTCTTGTCACCCTGTAATCGTCTAATCCACCCTATCCGCAGGGCGAGTCAAACGAGACCAGGATAGCAGTGGCGAATCAGCGAGCTCACGCACTGCTCAAGTAAACTCCCACGACGCGGAGCTGCATTCAATCACCCCTCATCTCCCTCTGTCTTATCTGCGTAACGCGTCTTCTCCTCTGCGCATCTTTTACTCGTGCGTGACTGTTGTGTGAATACAAGGGCGTCAGGCGCGTACCACCTCTCTTGCACTCCATTCTCTCTGAGGCTCCTTTTGCTTCTTTATGTCCTTCCCAGTGGATACATTGAGAGTCATGAAAGACAGTGAAACGAGGGTGGCACGCGTTAGCGCTGCTACCGATCAACACTTTTCAACATTATCAATGCGGCGGCGGTTTTTCGAAATCACGCGAAAGATTCGTATTGGCTTATTATTAATCTTTAATGAGAGCGAAAGATAGAGAGAAAGAGTCGTAAAAGGAGAATTGACGATTTCGAAAGATCCCGCCACCGCATACTCTTATAACACACCTACGGATGAGAGCAAGACAAGCCAAGCGGCACACTAACTGTTAATTCGAGATAGACTTAAATTGTAATTCAAAAAAGCGACACCTAGTGCTGCTGCTGCTGCTGCAGAGAGACTTTTTTGCGTATTTACTCTATATACGGTGAAATGAGAGATTGGGAGAGAGATGGAAAGTCAGTTTTAGATGATTACGTTGCGGTGCGACGCCATGCGATTCGTTGCGACGCAGTGCACTGGCCAAATAATATTTGCATTGTCAATTAACAAGAACACGTACAATTCTTTCTGACACGCAGGGCGATTCGAACGAGACGAGGATACAGGTAGCCAACGAGCGGGCCCATCAACTGCTCAAATAAGTCTTCTTCCAACCGCCAAGTCAGCACCACCACCTCCACGATACACGTCTCTGCTACCATCACCTACACTTTATCAATTTTAATTAACGCTTATTTACTTAGTTAATTACGTACTTACTCACTCGTTTACTTATTTACTTAAGTTTACCGACCTGCCCATCATTTTCAAATACAACCACCCTTTACCCGCGTCCACGGAAATCGTCTCCGGTTCGGCTTTACTAGTTATCGATGTGTTACTCAACTGTCAGATACGTTCGTGCGTTCTCACTCGTTATCTTTGCACGCGTCCCACCCTTATTACACTGTTCATACCTTGCAAAGTGTGAATCCTGGTAAACCTTGCGAAACGAGACACCCATCCTCTTCACTCCTTTCTAATCACGACAATGTTTCTTCAGCGAGTTATCAATTAAATTAATTCACTGTAATTCCATGTCGACTAATTCGATGCTTTGTGAGAAAATGGCGAATCGAATGTGGAGTAAAAAAATTGCAAAAAGAAAATAATCATAACATACGCATAACGGACCATGGCAATGGTTCTTCTTCTTGGTCCTAATTGGAATCCCATGTGGCTTAATTGACTCATTTGTCAGATGCACATATACGCACAGTGCTAAATACATTCTGGATCAATGTACCTTTCGAACGATCCACCTTCGGTTCCGTCACTCTTTCAATTAATCGACCTCTCTGTCTCTGGCTGCCTGGTTCAATTCCAAGGGTCACTTAGTTAATTCTGCCTCTTATTGACATCATACAAACGGTACACATTTGATACAGCCAATCGATCCAATCGCGTTCTTCTTGATTCTCTGCTTTACGTTTCTCTTCCACCATTGAAAACAAATAAAAATTTAAAAAACAGATACGTTACAGCACACCGAATACTACTTCTTCCATATATACATGACACTGGATTGACATAAGGAATCATGAGCCACACTACTATTGATTGACGTAAAAGAACAGACCGATAGAGATAAGTATTAAAAGGATGGGCAGTACGATACAATATTTAAGCAGTATAATTATTATAATACAACACCGAGAATTATATATACGAAACACGACACAAGATCATAGGATGATTTACCTGCTAAGAAACGTGCAGTAGCCTCTACCGTATATATTCTATAACAAAAAAACTAAGAGAGAAAAAAATAGAGAAACAGCTTCTACTATGATCTAACGTCATGAAGGATTCTTCCGACAACGTACGTACACACCATGTATAACGTATATGAATATAGTATATGTATCAAGGAGATCCAGTATATACTTAAAGAAAACAGATTCATTGATTCTTATGTATATTCTCACGTATGTGTCGCACGCGATATACCAATATTTATGTATAAAGAGCATTTAACAGAGTTTTCCCAAGAGAGTGGAGAGAGGATAGCAATGTTGAGAGTAGTGACGAGAAGGAGAAGAAAAAGCGTGATAGATCGACTATTGGCGATTGTAACGGAGTTTGTTAAATTATTGTATGAAGATCTTGAGACGCAAGGATGGTATCTCTATGATAAGAACTCCTGTGGATAAGTGCGGTATCGATGTCCTCGAGTAAATGATGGAAATGATCTGGACTCGTAGGAGCATGGGAGAATGTGTGAATGTGCACTGTGGGATGATATGATTAAGTGTGATAGGTGGGTGTGTGGATAATGAAAGGATGTTATGAGAGTGGGAGAGGGGGGGGGGGGAGGGGGTGCAAGACAGAGGAGGAGGACAGAAGAGGGGTGGACGACCAAGCAAAGCTCGAAGATTTGAAACAGCGGGAACACACGGTACAAGCGGATTCACAGAAGCATGGAATGGAGATGCACCGTTGGAGTAATGCGGGATTAATGGCGAAATTGTAGCTAGAACATTTTTTAAAAGCAGATTTTAACGAAATTTTCATTGTTTGTTACTTAACTCACCGTAGCGTTAGGTATTTAATTCTACCTGCGCGATCACGAACACGATGAGATCACAGTAAGGTTTAACTCCAAAAAAAATGTACATTATTATATTTACATAAAGAGATATATGTTTCATAGATGAATCGAATATGATTGTGTGTGTGTGTGTGTGTGTGAGAGAGAGAGAGGGGGGAGGGGGAGAGGGAGGGGAGAGAGAGAAAGAGAGCCAAGGAGAAAAGATGCATATAGTGAATGACAGAAAATGGCGATGATAGGCCTAGCGTAGTGATATTATTATTAATGATGAAAAAAAAAAGAAATTTATTAGTAAAATAAACTATCGGTTCTTTTCATAGATAGTCCGTAGCGAGTGCAAGGCTAGCTTATTTATGAATCGAGCGTTGTTACGGGATGGAGCAATATTATTATTAAATGAAATACAATACAATTATCATTATTGTATTTGAAGCGAGACTTTAAGGCGCGTTCTCGATTAAAATACCGGGACGCTAGTCTATTTGCTATTACGAATAGTGACACACGACATAAGGCATGCCACAGTAAAGTATCAGCGAACGAATTTGTATATTCGACAAGAAATTAAGCAATGGGAACACGCGTACACTTATGCCTATACATACGCGCAAACAAGTACATATACACACGCATATATATATATACCAAATAAAAGTTATATATATATACATAAACATAAATTAATTAATTAATATAAAGTACGTTACAGTAGCCCGATAGTAGTGTATCTTAGGTGCCCCTTGGCAATGGTGATCGAGTACCTTGGTAAGGAATGTATCGCGCAAGATGACGGTCTTTTTTTGAGGCCAATGGAGTAAAAAAAGAAAGGAAAGAAAGACGGAGAATATATGAAGTCGATACAACTTGTTTATAGATAGTTGACATAGTAGTGCGGAATTAATCTCAATTCGCTGGCTTGAATATGCGATTTTCGTGGCTCTTAGGCCCATTCGCGCAAGCTTTTATTATTATTATTATTACTACTAGTACTAAGATTATCGTAAATCTCGAGAAAGAGGAAAAGGAAGGGATGGTAAAAAGAAAGAAAGCAATTATTGGGGTCTTCGCTCGAACGTTTCTCACAATTTTTGATAATGGGTTTCGAGCGCCAACTTCGCCATTATTAAACCATTTCCGGTTTCCTCGTTCTTCTTTATCCTTGTCCTGTATCCTTCATCGATCCTTGTCCATGTTTCCTGGTTTGTAAGAGCACTTCCGTTTCTTTACTCTCGTTCGCTTATGTTGTTTTCTTTTTAATCCTCCGTAATGACGAGGACGTCGAATCCCCGGGTGCTGCGTATTCTCGTTGACTGTACGTAAGAAGAAGGGAGACGCGAATACATTGAATATGGCGTTTGCGATCCGCATGATTTTTCTATACGGTTTAATCGATTTTAATAGGTGGTATTAAAAAGAAATAAGTGACACGACGAAGTCCAGGGCGTATCGGTAACCAGTCATTATTATTTTGTATATAAAATTGTACATAGAGGAAAGGCGCGCAAGACAAATTTGTTGTCGAGTGAAGTAAAGAAGGTAAAAAAAAAGAAAGTGGTGCATTTTTATCATCATTCTCGTGTATTTATCTTGCATTGCCTCGTTATTCAACAGATTCATTAAACTTTCCTTATATTATTAAAAGATTACGACAATCTTGTATTACATTCAATGTGACTTCCGTTTCCGTATGAGCATACGTCATCAAAGTAGCTTCACGAATATTTTCGCGCGAGACACGAGCCGCCATGTTTCTTTTTTCTCGGTAACAAGGGAGACTTCGTCCAAGGGAACATTGGTTGGGTGGTCGAGTGAAATGCAGCACGTAATATATATTTAGTGTATAGATGGAATAAGAGAGAAAGACGAAGACATTGTGACACGGTGTAAAAGCGAGAGGACCGAGTCGGGGATCGGAGGTTCATGGTTGGAGGTTAAGTGTCATTGTTCTTGCAGAGTCATGAGAGAGTAATTTGCGAATATTGTTGGATATATTAATGATACGAGGTAATTGAGGAGGTACGTTATTTAAATATAATATTCCGGCAGTTAATCGTGAGAAAACATTCACGAAAAGAGAAAATTTAAATATGAGCTGGTAGAGAGACTGTGGTCGCTGGTTCGAATAAAAGTGGCGCCAGTTTCAAAAAGAGTTGTCTTTATCGCTCGGTGACTATTTCTATCGAAGTAGGAGAGACGTTTTATAATTACTAGATAGACATATTGTTGAAGGTGTCGGCGGGCAAAAAGCTGTGATGTACGTATGATATCAGCGCCGCAATTTGCGGCGGTCGTTTAAACGAAGTAAGAAAAAAAATAGCTAGCACTTTTAAGGAAAGATTTTAAATAATAATAATGGTAATTCGCATTCCTCACAACCTCTGACCTATTTCCTACTTTTCGTTTTCTACCTGATTCACACTCTAACCTCACTTCCTCCTTGTCACCACTTTCTCTCCTCCACTCATTCTCTGATCCCTTATACGTTTGGATTCTCCATTTTATAAATGCTCCCCCCCCCCTCCCCTCCCTCTCCACACCTATAAGATTCACCTACTTTTATTTAATCTTATTCATGCCAGCCGCAACTCATGGCTTACGTGAAACCCTTTGTCTATTTATGATTTTCTCCATGGCAAATGTGCCTGTACCTACCTCATAACTTTTTCCTCTTGGCATGCTTCGAGCTAATACGTTAAATTCTGGACATCGGCGTCGATGCGAAAGCTTATTCAGCTTTACACACAATCTACACTTAACACTATATTACATATTAACACGTGACACATATTATACAGAATTTCGAAATCTCTTTGTCTATTATGTATCCCGTGAGTCTTTGTATTATCGCTCCCAGAGATTATTGGCTCGTCCGTTTTTTCGGCGCTCTTACATTTTACGACGTATTCAATGGCGTCGGCGACGTTTCTGACGTTGCTTGTGTCATGGGACATTTATAAGCCAACAGTGAGATAAGTCATGTTAAGAGCGACACGCGATTACGTGATCACGCGAAGTCAGCTTTCTTAGTTTTAACATGTTATTCAACATATTATAATACGATCTTACAAATTCCATTATAAACGCCTATGTATTTACTTCTTGGTAATAAATTATTAAGATTGTACATTAAATGTTATAGAGACCTTTATTACAAATTCCTTCGTATTTCAGCTTCCCGAGAGTTGGACCATTATGTGTACTCGTGCATTGTATTATTGTGTCACCATGTATATAAGGTTCATGGAGGTTGAGGAAATGCAGGTCGCGAAATTAAAGCATGACGAGCGGAACTCATTGTCATCCAATGTGATGGACTTTCCGAGGACTTCCGGTACGTCGAAGACCATGGGATTCTCTTTCCTGTTGGAATCGATGTTCTCAAAGGTGGGGATGGTAGTGGTGGAAGTGGTGGTGGTGGTGGAGGTGGTGGAGAAGGAAAAAAATATATCTGTGAAGTTTTCATCAAGGAATGCTGTACCTGTGATACCGGATGACGAATCGTTGATCCTAATTTTGACATATGTTGACAATTATTGACCGCACAGGTCCGTCTACTCTGTTGATTTGAACGATTTAGGTCAGAGGTCAAATTAATACGTCTTGCTTGCATCTGATTCTCCCGTCTTCTTATGGTGTCTTGAATGGATCCACGAAATCTGTTATAAGCGTCACTGGGATTAAACTTAGGAGACACTTGACAACCTGAATTATTTATCTTAGCCCTCAGGATACTTTGACGTTCACCCCAGGATTCTTGTCGAGGTTGTTCACATTCGTTTTCCTTTTTATTGAAGGCACCGCGACATTTTATGAAAATACTCCTGTTGTAGTCCGTATCCAATTTCCTTTGGTATTTGCTCAGTTGAGATTCGTGTTCGCTATCTGAGTTTATCGGACTGCCTGGTGACCTGAGCCAGGACCTTCCTCCACTCGAGGAATTGCCAGAATAATGCAGTACATTGGTTTCATGTTCAGTTTCTTGGGTATCGAGTAACTGAACCTTACAAGGTATAAATCTTGACGGTGTCCTTGTCTTACTTCCAGTTTGCGAATGTCTGCCTACATCAGACTCTCTGATCCTGGTTCTGCTGGATTCACTAGCGTGTGACCTTTTGGTCTGATTCGTAGGCTGGAAGGAAACTCCTCCTTTTAACTTCTTCATTGAGACTCTGTCTGAATATTCAGATGTGCAGCACGTGTCTAGGATTTTGCCTGTTGACGTTATTTCTGGAGAAAAGTCTAGCGACGGCAGTGGTGGCGCTGCCGTAGTTAATTTCTTCAAGGGAGACATCGACTCCTCTTCTTCTGACGTGATTCCTTCCGCTTCCTCAACTTCCTCTTGAATTTCTTTCTGTTTCTCTTCTGCTATTCCCAACGTGGATAACAACCTATGTCCATCCCTGTTAGCAGCTGCTAATTTCGATGAAAGTTTTGAGCATATTTTATGTAGCAGCTGGGTCCTGGCATTTTTGTATCCCTTTAAGGTTATGGACGAGAGTATCTCTTGCGGAAACGAGGATGGCTGTGGAAACGGTGCACAATCCTTGAAAGGTTCGTCGACGTCTTCCTCGAGGAAGGCTTCCTCCTCGTCCGTTAATTTATCAGAGTTCTCCTGCAACGGCATACTACCAAATATCCAGGCAACGTAGCGCGACTTCCTGGGCCCAATGTAAAACGTGTTGCTATGGGCTGTCTGTAGTAGTCGCAATAGTAATGACAGGACTAGCTAAAACAATAAATGAATTCTTAATATAAAATTAGTACTGTATGAAAAGTTTGTTATTCGAGTACCTGATATACAGACAGAAAGAACAGTACCAAGACGATGAGGTTCCCTACGAGGGTAGCCGTACTGAGCATCTTTGAATGACAACCGGCTGTAGCTATGCTAACCTTATCATTAGAGTCATAAAGGTAAGCGTCACTTCCTGCCATAATGTTATGATGAACACAAGGTCCAAGGATATCCTTCAAACAGCAAGAGAAGGGTACGTCGTCAGCCAAAAATTCATTCTCGTCACCCTTCTCGTCGGCGTCCTCAATTCTCTCAATCTTTTCCGTACTCTGGACACCAAGTCTCTTCCACGGGATGAAAAACCAATCCTTGTACGAGTTACTACCGCAACAGTGAAATTCAATCTGAACAGAGTCAATGCGAACCTTGGCGATGACATCGCTGGCATAATTTTCCATAGCCTCCAGGAGGCCGTTCTGTATTCTGCTGTAGAAGGTACTCGAATGGACAATGCTGGCTGCATTTATAAAGGTGGTCAGGAAGATAGAAGCCACACAGAAGATGATGTGAACGAACAGATCCTTGTTCAGACGTAACGATTCTTCCGCGGAGAAATTACGTTTTAATCTTAAAAGGATGCAGAGTCTTATTCCCAGGACGTACAGCGGCGCGCAGAGAATGGCTGCGACGATTATCAATGCCGGCCATAGGTAACCGTCACCTGGTGTTACCAAATTAAGGTAATTCCCAAATCCAGTCTTCAGCTTGATGGCTGATACTATCATTATTAACACTGTTATTATTCCGGTAACATTCATTGTAATTATGCTTATGTATAAAAGCTTTAGCGTTGACCACCTATATGTGACATTCGGTATGCCCATGTAAATTTACAAGCTAACTGGAATGGAAGCATGATATTGACAGTTGTCAGTGACAGCTTAGTTGTCAGTTGTTCTCAGACAGAATAACCTTAATTTATTAAAACTATAAGCATGCTAAAGTGAGTTTCTAGGATAAACAGAGAACTATTGAAGAAGCCTATTAAAGACTCGAGGTCTATACAAGTTTCTGATAGGTTTTAACAATAGCTGGGCTACGTAACATCGGTGAAATATCTATTCAAGATACTGGTGGTAGCATACGCTTCAGTGCAAGCAGGCATGAGGTGCTGGCTTCCAGCATTCTTTTAACAATAGTTCCGAACAGTTCCGGGATAATTCTCAGTAATGCTCAATGTTGGGACGGTATCACAAATATAGACATTTTTATCCTTTGACGCTAACTTCCTAACGGTAACTACGGCATCACTTTTTGTCGGTCTCACCAATGTCTATGGTACCGACAATTCCTTGCCGCAAAATATAACCTTACCAGAGAACATTGTGCGCCTGTTCACAGTGCACGAATGTGCCACACTGTTTCTTCTTACACTGTGCTTTGATTAGGAAAGATTTTGAGTGAAAATGTCGAAGGCAGCGAGTAGAATGAAAAATATGAAAAAGTTGTCGGATAAAAAAGTGATCCATACGTCAAAAATGAGAACAAATATACCTGCCGGGCTTGCCGTTGCTAGTCCTCCGCTTGGACCCAGTCTTGGACAGGTTAGGATTTTGTTTTTCTCATAAGGTTTTTGGAGAATGATATTTATAAATAATATTAAGATCCTGTTGTTATGTTTATTATTTATCTATAACTGAAATGATACTTAATAATAGTGAATATACATTCTGTCATACTTGCAGAGAAATATTAACATCCCGACTTTCATAAAAGATTTTAACGAGAGAACAAAAGATTACAAAGAAGGTATTCCATTGCCATGTCGAATTAAGGTAAATCCTGATCGTACCTACAATCTAGTCATACATCATCCACCAGCAACGTACTATTTAAAGCAAGCAGCTGGTATCCAAAGAGGTACGATGCATGGTGAGTAGTCAATGTATTATTCCTTTATTATTCTTCTTGGAGCTTTATCAAGTTGTACTTATGTTCATTGTGTTTATTAGGAAAAGAAGTAGCTGGCAAAATTACGTTGAAACATTTATATGAAATAGCAAAAATAAAATCTGAAGATCCACCACTAGCATTAATGAGTTTACAACAGGTTTGTTTGATGATGGTTGGCATAGCTCGCAGTGTTGGTATAGAAGTTGTACGCGATTTAGATCCAGATGAGTATGCCGAATTTTTAAAGGAGAGAGAAGTTATAGTAGCTGAACAAAAGAGACAACTCCAAGAGTTGAGAGAAGCCAAAATGCTTAGAACAGTGTAGAATTCAATTGTTAATTAGAAACTTTAGTGTATGAATATTGTAAATGACTATTATATATATGTAATAAATACCTATCATTATAAAAATATACTTATTTCCTTCATTTCATCTATACCAAGTACATTACTCATTCCTATACAAGCCTAATATATGAACTATACCAGTCAGGAAGTAAATAAAAGAATAGTAATATGTAACAGTTATTTTTATTAAATTTTTTCTATAAATATTTTCATACATAATTTATATTAATATTTTATTTCAATATCCTTGTCTCCTACAATGAGTATCTTCATTCTTAATTAAAACTCCTCATTGTTGTAACATAGTTTTAACATAGTATCCATTGACAAAGAAGATTAGTAGACTCCCATACTAGCCAGAGATTATACCTGGAACAGTCACAATCTGCAACAAAGAATTACATCATTTATTAGTTTTCATACAAACAATTTGAGCATCAGTATTACTGGATGGATATAAAATTACAGTTGTAAATATATAATAATCATGCGAACCTTGTTGTTTTAGAAGGATAGGCTTTTTGCTGGAACTCTGCAAAGATGTGAAATTCTGGCCTCAGTAGTACTAAAATTTTGTAATTTTTTTTTAAAGCTAAGCTAGCAACATCTTGAGATCCATCGTCCGTCATGGTTCCACATAGTACTATTGGCCGAAGTCGCTGATTGCAAAATTTCTAAGGACAAGAAAAGTGCACATCTTCTCCAAATATACAAACTATCAAGTCTTCTATATCTCTTTTCTTGCTTGTGTTCGTCACTTCAATACATCTTACATATTTTTTTTTCTTTTATCATGTACTTTTACTTTTTTTCATACTTTTTTTTTATAAATTTTGTATTTTTCTTTTGATTCTTACTTTTTTCGTACTTTTTTAAAACAAATTTTGTACTTTTCTTTTGATCCTTACTTTTTTCATACAATAGTTACACAGTGTATAATTTGTAGACAAATCAATACGGCAGAAACATTCAAGCATTATAAAGATCATTAACACGTTGGCTGCCGCGACAAATTTCTTACAATGTAATTTATATGGACTTGCCGGTCACCGGTGACCCCCGCGAAAGTCAACGTGTTAAAAGAATAGATGCGTTACAATATTGAAAAATAGCATCATACTGATATAATATAAGAGCAGTGGCTCTTTGAAAATATTTAAATCTGTAACGAAAAGGATTAGAACTATGTACGTTCGATGACGAGTGATTACTAGTACAGCATGAAAATTGCTTTTGTGAAAAAAATTAGTCATTTAAAATCTAGAAGGAAATAACGTTGCACAGGGAAGCTGAGCTTTTCTTTTCAGAAGCCAGGTGTTCTCGTCGTTTAGGAGGACATTAAACTCCATAGTCATCATTCATACTTTTTAAAATTCAATCATCATTTCCGATATCTATATAGTAATTGAAATCATCCATACTGGTTGGAGGGTGTTAATTTTCTTTGATGATATACCTATTGCTGTTGGTATATTTGTATGTTCTCACGTCCAAATTCATGTTGCAGTTTTTAATCGAAGTCCCACGCCGCAGTCTAGAAGTCCCAAATTGCAATACAGAAGAAATTCCGCGATACAGTCCACTAGGTCCCTCGAAGTCCCACGCTGCAGAGGTCCAGTAGAAGTCCCTCGAAGTCCCACGCTGCAGAGATCCAAGAGAAGTCCCTCGAAGTCCCACGCTGCAGAGGTCCAGGAGACGTCCCTCGAAGTCCCACGCTGGAGAGTCCAGGAGAGGTCCCGCGAAGTCCCACGCTGCAGTCCAATGAAGATCCCTCGACGTTCCCCGATGCAGTCCCACATGAAATCTCAGAAATATCGCGATGCCGCCCGCGCAATGATCTCAGGTTTCATCATTATGATATACCCGGGAGATAGCCGGATACGTGTTGAAAAGTATGCCGATGGATAGTCCAAGTAGGTGTTCAAGTGGTCAAGCGATTTCGTTCACAAGGATGGGTGTTCAGGAACAATGTTGCCAGGGATAAAAACCACGTCAGTAGATGTGTTGGTTACAGGAAGCAAGTGCTGCCAAGATTTCAAAGGGGGAAAGGAGCTCCAGGAAGTGCCTGATGTGACGTCGATTGAGTCAGGAAGAAATACTGAAGCGTAGCCAAAGAGAATGCAGTAACGATAATCAGGAGATTCCAGAAGTATAAAAGGATGTAGTAGATGTATGGCGATGAAGTCCATTAGATGTCATCTGATGTCCAAGAATGAAGAACGCAAAAATTACTAGCAGACGTCGTCACGAGTTAGTTAGAAAAGTTTATCGTCCAGTAGAGTTCGTTTTTAAGTCCTAGAGTGTCCAACAATATTCCAGAATGTATATCTCCGTTCGGGAAGGTCTGTAGTTCAGATGAATTCGGAGTTTAATGGTGTCCAGGAACGTCCATAGTAATGTCGAACAAAGTATCAGGTAATCGTCTAGGAGCGTGATCTGAGGAAGTTAGATAAGGAATTGCTGTGCGGATGATCTGAAATGCCGAAGAATCCAAGAGGGATGATTGCCTGAGTCCAAGGCGTGCGGGCGGTGAAAGTCCAAGCAGTAATTGTATTGGAAAACTAATCCACAGTTACAAGAGATGTCCCTCGATGACGTCAATGAAGTTCCACGTCGTAGCCACGGGTAATCCACGTTGCTGTCACGGGAAGTCCCACGCCGCCGTCACAAAAGTCCCACGCCGCCGTCACAGAAGTCCCACGCTGCCGTCACAAAAGTCCCACGCCGCCGTCACAGAAATCCCACGCCGCCGTCACAGAAGTCCCACGCCGCCGTCACAGAAGTCCCACGCCGCCGTCACGGAAATCCCACGCCGCCGTCAAAATAGGATGATCCTCATTGAAGATGATCATTGTTGTATCCGAAGAATGTCCTCACGTAATGGTTCAAGATTGAGTGAAGCTTTATGAAGTCCCATACGTCGCCGTCATTGGATTTTCAATTTATGAACGATCGTAGTGAATAAACCAATTCAATGAGATGACTTCATTTTCTTCAGGTCCATACATTAGTATCGCTGATGATCCAAATCCTCCAGAGTCCAATCGAAGTTTTTTTTTTCATATTTTTCATTAGTAGACTGGATTTTTTAATTATGCTCACCAGATCAGCAACTATTCATCTTCAAACTTCACGTTCATAAGTTAGGTCCTCACTAATAACTTTCCTCCTAATGTCCTCCAAGTTGTCTAATCTTCAAATGGTGCAGTGATATCCCATGATGTCTTTGGTCTTCTCTCTTCTTTTGTCTTCGGTCTTCATCCATCCCACGAAGTCCACCTGGAAATCCCACGCCGACACGTTCCATCTTCAATCTTCTTCGACCTGGATCCCCCTCTTCTGCGATGTCTTCTTTCTTCTACGTCGCAGTCACCTGAAAACCCATCCCGAAAAACCCCAAATTCTTTTCAAACATTTTTTTCCTATTTTTTCTTTATCTTTTTTCTATTTCAATAAATATCTATTTTTTATTTTCCATTTTTTTTCACTTTTTTCATCTTATTTTTTAGTTATCTTATTGTATTTTCATTTTTTTCAATCTTTTTTTACTTTATTTTTCTTTTTCGTTATTTTTAGATATCTGGAAATGTTGCTATTATTTAGCCAAAGGATGTGGGTATTTCATTTTCGAATGATCCAAGGATTGTGAAAATTCCAGAAAATATTAATATCAGCAATATGTCCAGGATAGTGCTTGGCTATTCTGAATCTACGTGGATAAAATAAATCTGCAAAGAGAAATAAAAACCAATGGTAAATACCATCAGAATCGCAATCTTGCTACTCAATACACACTTATAATGTAAAGTAATATCGAACCTTTTTATATATGAAAAGGAAGGCGTTTTTGCTGGAACTCTGCAACGCCGTCCACGACAGGAAACAAAGCTGACATGAGTCGAGACATCAACATCACCAGAAGAAACCAAGTAGATATAAGATCCTGTCGAAAAATGCCGAAAACCACCATCGCCCCGTTATCCGCTGAGGGTCATTCGCACGCACAGTGAAGAAGACGAAGTCCCGCGCAAGGTTGAGAGAATTTGAAAGTGCCCGCACAACTTCTTAGACCCAGGATAGTAAAACAGATGATCGCCGCCAGTGAAACAGTAGATAGAGGATGTCCATGATATGTTAGACGATCCTCATCTCCAGATCCTTTACTCTCCTCTCCTCCTCCATCTAATCCCATAAGGAACTCCTCCAAAGCCATCATGCCCACGCTTGCCGCACTCCGCAGGATCCTGAAGATCAGCTGCTAGAAGTTGGACTAGGGTGGCAGGGGCCGGTTCAGGAGTGGATGCCCACGACGATGCCAATTGAAGTCCGTCTAGTAGACGTCCTCCTCTTAGACTTCAGTCCAGTTGGGTGGATCAATCAGCCCATCGACCAAAAGCGGCAGAGGACCGTACGCAGCATCCAGGAGACTCGTCTAACATGAGTATGCCTTTACAAGGCTAGGAGAGGATTTATCCGAGGATGATGATCTCGGTTAGGATTCTTTGAGAAATGTACCAATCTTTCCCTATATGTGTATAAGACCAAGGCCGCAAATGCACGCATAGAGGACTCTAGAACACTCTGTTAGCAGGGACGAAGTGGGGGGGGGGGGGGGGGATCGATGGCGACTTAATCCTAGGATAAAAGATTCAGACTTACATCTAATTATGTGTGAAGCATCTTCCTAAGGTACAGTGTATACTTCGGTCGTACCGATTTTTCTGTTCTCTCTAGTATTCCTTTTTTTTCTTCATTAGATCATAAGGGACCAGAGCGATGACTTCACGTATATTGGATGTATTACATCTTCATAGTTAATGTAGCTATAGTACTTTCTGAACTCCAGATCTGTTTTTCTTCGTTTTTTTTTCCTATGTTAGAAAATCTTCCTGAAGAAGTATTTTTTGCCTACTAACCATTCAGTATCTCTTGGATGTCTAATCATGAAGTATCCAGGCATACTCTTCTTCTTATTAACAGATATCACAATCCTAAATCCCCCGCTACTTCCAAAAGATCTTCAAAGCACCAACAATTTTTCATGTACGCAGACTGAATTTATAAATCTTAAAAATATCTTTGCTCTTTGATGTCTTAACTCTAAGATGATATCGTATCAGGTATTTTGTACTTTCATTCACCTTCTCTTTTCGTTTTCTATAGATCAGCAAGAAGCTAGTCTATCCCACGGAAAAATTTTCTTTTCATGGTCTTAACGAATAAAGGAAATTTTGGAGTACCTGTCCGAATCTAGAGTATCTGTGTCCAGTGTAAAGATGCTGTCAGTCATATATGACGGAAGCAGGTTTTTTCGCATGGCGATATGAAACTTTCGTCAAGCAGCAATACCCAAGATAAAGAAATAGTATTTGCGGATCATACGAGCAGCCATACTGCAGAGTAGCATGCCGATAATTCAGAAGGCAGATATTTTGCACACTGAGCCGATATGTCCCATCGGTTTTTTGTTCTTTTTCTATCAATCATTGCGCATTCAGCCAACTTGTAGCAATGATTTTTCAATAGATATAAAGTTGTATATATATATGCATGGTATATATATCCAGCTTTGTGCGATTTTTTTTAAAAAGCTGGTTTGCTGATTACGTTATTCTGAAATTCTTTGAAAAGTATGGTGTGACGGTTAGTACAGTTCTGGGACTCAACCCAACCCCAACCCCAACCCCCAAAATCTTTTGATTTATTCAGACCCGTTTGCACATACGTTATAAAAACTTTACAGCGATACACATATCGTAATAGGAAAATTGTGCGGTTGGTTAACATACAGTTTCCATGTACAATACAGAAGAGAAAAGAATAAAGTGAAAGATATACAGAACAATTACCCAAGCGTGATATACATACAAGAAACCTCTCAAAGACACAAAGTTCAGAGTAATTATATAGCAAAAGCTACTATCTATATAAAAAGGCGAATTAAAATAAGGGGCTGTATGAATTATTATACAATGTTTAAAAGGAGGGTATCGTTACTGTTCAAGTTCAGGTTTATCACTCACCGATAATATCAGCCTATGAGAATTTAAAGCCACTTCTACTAAAAATGTATAGCGTCTCCAAAACAGTTGGGTTGCTTCTTGCATTATAGAAGGGAATTTTCATGTCATTCTGGTTATCGAACACAATGCTTGCTTGCTGTGCCATTTTTCATCCTTGAAAGCTTGTCAGCCGGCTTCTTCAACGCTCTAATCTAATTGTTTCCATACATTGACGCAACGAACTCACATATTTGGCACGTCTCACATTAAACCCGAGCGATACTTAGCGTCGCTGGGTGCAACAGAATAATGATTTTATTTTGCAGAGCAATTAAGAAAAAATCAAAACAAAAATTCATTCCTCGCACAATTCTCGTTACCGCACTACACAACGAACTCTATATACATTATTTCTAGAGAACTTTTAACAGAAAACAAACTTTTTCCACATTTATACAACTGCGTGAAAACTCATTGAATAAATTCAACCGCACAAACCACAGCCTCGTCATCACCCACACTGAAAACTCATAACTTCGTTACTTCCTTCTTTCGTTTCTAATCTTTTCCTCTTCTCCTTCTGTGACATTTATCTCTTCCAATGGGACAAAATACATACATAATAGTCCCGCTTACAACGTGGATAAAATTGTGTTCCAATGAAAGTGGCTTTTCTAAATAATTTCTAGAATTGTGCACAGCAGCAACAAGCGTAAATGCAGGTTCATCTCACATAAATTTTAGTAATAAAAGGAATCTTATCTCGATTAGAGTGAGCTCTCCCCTTCAATAGTAAAGACTGCCGAACAAGATGGTCTCTAAATTTTATAGTTGAACAACACAGCACACGCACTCTGAACCAATCAGCAAGACTTTCTCATCACTGCATTTAGCTACAGGGATACCATAGTCCATTAGCATATTTCAAATTAAAAAATTCCATGTGCACATTCACCCACATCGCTTTAGTAATGACTTGAAGTAAAAGAAATATATGGGATGCATTGTTCTTTACAACGTATTAAAACATATTAGCGAGGACACCTACAAAAGATCGAGTTAATATTTCCCCCCAATGACAGAAAGCCCAATTGATCTTAAATTACCTGGTTAATAAGATGGATGGCCTCGTTTTTTGTCAGTGAGGATAATGGAAACTTGATGCACCTCTCCCAAGTGTCTTGTGTACTTCTAAAAATGACTGTCTAGGATTGGGCAAACCTTCGACTGGACCACAGCTCGAATTCCATTAAGAGAATTGACCGTTTCATTATCTTTCCAAAATCCGCTGCTGCTCAATAGCCATTTTCTTGTCTCGTCTCGATAAGAAAAAATCATTTCTTCTATACTTGGGTAAACTTGACAAAATACATTTTTCTCCAGTCTTCAAAGTTGGCTGCTCTGTAGTTAAAATAAACAATCCAACCCCCGGTTCTTTGACTTTGGACACTGGATTCCATTAGTTTGTTCCTTTTCCATAATCTCCTCCAGAGTATAACTTGTGCATATGGTATGTAACACATCCAATATTTTATATATCTCCTACCAGATCAAACAGCAATACCATGCCTCAGGAAATTGTGATATCGAAAGCCTCACTTTTTATAATTAATGAAATAATCATTCTACTCATGCACAGATGCCTTCTAGAATTTGGTTTGCTTCTCACATAATATATATGCATTTTCATTCTCCTGCTGGTTATTCTGAGACTCTGTAGAAAAAGGTCAATACTTTTTGCCTCTCTTGTAGGGGTGCTACACGTCCTGATTCTTCTAATACAATCTATGCTAAGACAATTAAGTGCAAGTATTTCTACTTATACCATCCAACGATTAGATACTTCCGTAGTAGTACACGTCAATCGAATGCTTCAGGGTCGAAGTGCTCTTGTCTAGGGTCGCAGGTGTTTTATGCGTGCTCTAAATGATGATACCATGTGTGCCTAAGCTTCCGCCACTGTTCCTGAAGCTCAAAACAAAATGGTTCCCCTACCCCAATTCCATTGCCCATCCTCTCCAACAATTCTTACGTATTCATAGCGATACTTCATGATGTAATGGCATAATTATACAGGAATACCTCGAGTCCTGCGGGCTTAACGATTGTCTGGCACAGACCTGTGGAGCGTCGGTAGGCCTGGCACTGCATCACGCTTTGCGTAAACGTACCGCCGTCTAAATCCTGCGATTCAAAAGATGTCCTTTCCCCGAACAAAATAACCCCCCACAATGTCGACAATCACAAAACATTTGCACAATAATAGTGATACCTCAGACTCCAGGATTATATATCTCGTCCGGATTTTTCTTCTCCTCTCATTCACAATAACAAAAATCTATCACCCTAATAATTTTAGTTGTCCGATGCGTTGGAGGGATATTAGTATCGCGTATTCGGTTCTCGTGGTCATTTGACGTACTTCTCCATCGCGTTCAGTTTCTAAGACCCCACTGGCCAAGGAAATTCCTGCACAGTACAAAAATTTTTGTTTGCGGAACTCGTCCCATACAGTTTTCCAAATTCCACGATCCGATCAATTCTTCGCCCGACAGTCTTGTTAAGCTGGAACAGTGTACACGTGCTTCTCCAAACTACGAATCCGTGAACCTTTTGACCATGAGAATGTAACGTTGATTCTTCTGTACATTGCATTAGGATTGTTCTACGTCTGTCTCGTGACTATTAGCTGCAGTACCTATTCCAAATGAGTAGATTCATCCTGTGGTAATTCCTGCGACTCAGAACAAAAGATTGTTTTGCCTCAAGAGAATGCAAACTCCCTCCAAGATTTGATTGGCAAATCGACAAAAAAATAGCATACAGAAAAACATGTCAATGAAATGCATAGCTGCAAGAACAATAAAACCTTTTACCTCCGTAGTTTTTAACGAGTCTTGTATGGGACAGACATGTTCGGTACATAGAATCGGCAGGATATGTCACGCGCTTCTCTATAACATTCCCATTTGGCATTCCTGCTGCTCAAGATTAAATATATCCAAACTTATCGTATGATGATCGCAGGGGGGTTTTCCTTCGACCTGGTTAGGATCTTCCAGGACGCACGCGTTCCTTATTTTCCTGAAGCTCAAATAACAATTCTTCCATTTTCCCAAATTCCCCCCAGCAGTCTCTCTAGTATATAGGAACGTCTCCATCATGTTTACTAGTCAGGTACAAGTCTCACGTGGTCGAAATGTTTTCTCGCTCGCTCGCTCGCTTGGTCACATTCTCCAGGATGAGTAACTCCGTCATTATCTCCTCCTAAAGTATTCGCACTCCTGTGCTCGCGCTACTAACCACCCAGGAATCTATGCCGGTAACCGGTCCTGTGGTACAGAATCCAAAAAAACCTTTCCCCGTTTTTACAATCCCCCTGTTACGTTTAACATTGAAAAGATTATGAGAAGATAACTATGCTTCTCGTTACGAGAAATTCGATACCTGATATAGACTTATCGTATCACAGAAATATATAAACAAGATGACAATGGATTTTCTCTGATGTTGCATTAACTTCTGCAGCTCTCGCAAACTCATTTAATATGCGTGCCGGTCTCATCCTGCAGTGCAAAAGATTATCGTTTTTCCCCAGCCCCCTCTCCCACACACATGTATACGTCCAGCAGATCATCACCAATGAGCCAATAACATTTTTTTTCCAAAATAATAAAACAAAAGAAAATCTTATCTTGTGCATTCGCCTTACTTTGTGTGTTCGTGCAGCTAGCGAAGGGGGTCGAGAGAGATCCTTTTCTCGGGCAGCCATTTATTCCAGACGGCACACGACGGCTGAAGCGAAAATAATTTCGTTTTCCCCACAAAAAATCTTGTCCCCCCTGACACATGTTGTCACGACATATTTCTACTTATCCGATTTGTATCCAAATTTGCACATTCAAACATTATACACCATTTTGTTTCAATTATGTATGTTCATTGAATACCTCCATGCATATTCAGTCTCTCGGTAGCATCTCCAGCACGAAACACACCTGGAGGCGACTTCTCTCGAATCTAGAACATACATATAACTCTACCGCCCGCGAGCGTATCTTCCTCCTCCTTTTCGTTCTCCTCCGTCACCGTTGGACCTCGCACAGCTTTCTTCCCGATGCTTTTTCTCTCTCTCTCCCTTTCACTTTCTATACTCTCGCTCCTTGCAGGAAAACGAACTATCGATCGGCTTCGTTCGAATCTGTGAAAATATGGTTATTTCCGCCACGAAGGGCAACACATTTTTCTAAACTAAATACTTTCTCGTTTCCTTCATAGTAATATAGTTAGTGCTTAATACTTTTCTCTTTTTGATCAAGATCGCCATGACAATAGTAAACACATCCTTTGATCCCAATTATTTCATCAGATTCATAGCAAATTTGTATATGTATCATACAGTTAGGCTGTTATATTCTCACACGCCATTCTGTTTATGGGAGAGATTATAACATGCAGATATGACCCCATACCTGGAGACTCTCTAATCCTAGATTGGTCGGGGTGTAACTCGGTTGATGATTGCGTTAGTTATCGGCTTAGAAATGGACGGTTCATGAAAGGTTGTTGGATGACTCGGTGGTGAAGTCGACGGTATTTGGGATGAACCCAAGCGTGAATAGTTATACGGATTGAGAACCATTCGAAGTGTAGTGCTCGTGCCAGCATCGTTTACTAGTAACGTACGTCTCTCGCTTCGTGACCTGAGAAAATACCGTTTTTTCTGGCATTGCAAGTAAAAGGGATCAGCTCACCGGCTGGTATGCTCTTAGTGTATTCAGCGCCTCTGTGTTCTCAAGTCTGCACATCACGCGGAGGATGATTTTTGCGAAGATTGGGCTTGCGAAGTTGCGACACGGGGGTGCGAAGAATGTAAGGTGTTCGTGTACGGTCGGCTGGCGTGCATTTTTTCTAGAGCTGGGATGCGCATTGCGTGGCCTTCTAGAATCACAGAACCTTCCTCTCTCCATCTCAAGGACTCCCAAAAGATACCTCTTATCGACGCGCAACCTTCTCTCTTTTTCCCTCGCTTTCTTTCTATGGTATACGAGTGCTGGTGCTGCTGCTAACACCGCCGGCAGCCAACAGCCAGGATGACTTTGAAACCGCTGCTTCGTATTAGGATTGTCTAGGGTGAATGCCAGACTGAAAAGGATTTATTGGTATTAATAGTCAACGAACCATATTTTGAAAATTGGGAAATCATTTTCACGTTCAGTTATTCTTTTTATTTTTCAAAAATATCTCTTTATTTCAGATATATTCGTCAATCGTATCTTCGCCATTCTCACTCCATCTATAAAATATGTGTTATGTACAAAGAAATTCAATGTGAACTCTATATAGGATTTTATATAAATCAAGAGAACAAAAGCATTTCATATAACTGAAATATGTGTGATTATAAAGATACTTAGGTTTTCCAAGTTCCTTTCTCTCTCCATTGTCTTAAAATAAATACCCGTGTGGCAAAAAACTTCTTTGGAGTTGGATATATCCCATATGATAAAAAAAATAATTATTCTCCTACTAGGAATGTGATGCTATACACGAGTACACAACCATTAAATGATTATTATGAATCAGTCTCAATTGAGTCATCTTTCTTCGAAAAGTACTTATCATCCCTGCAATGTAATAAAATATCTATGTCTTCTATCTAATATAAATCTTTGACCGTGGCTTGTGCTGTTAAGTATTTATTATAACAGATCGAAAAAAAGACTTTGGTTTCGATACGGTCTACAAACCAAACCGATGATAGGCATAGAGGCCTTTGAGCGTGGGGTCATGGTTCCTGTGGTATCCCCCAAGGTCACCAGAAACTGCGACTCCCGCTGCCCATCCCATTTCCATCTCAAACGGTGAGACTGCAAGTAAAAAATATCCAGATATACACCAGGGTAGTGATGTGACTTCTGCTCCCATTGTATATCCTAAGAACTGCAGAACGTCTCCTTGTGATTTCCTCTTGAAGATGATGACATCGATGACACTGATGATGGTTGGTAAACCCCAGTGAAGACGTAGATCCTCAGGATTACTTCAGAATTCAATTCAGGACGTTTCAGGTCCTGGTATCAAGTAGTTTCAGCATCGAAGCAATAAGAGCTTTGCTTCATCGCTGTAGAGGAATCTTAATCTTGCTTAGTTTGGACATAAAACTATCCAAACTACTGAGTTCAGGACAAAGTGGACCTTGCCATGGATTATTCCTCTCTTTGCAAATATCACTATATGATAAATCATCATGACAATAGAGATCATTTTCCTTGAAATCTCTATCGTTTGTCATTCTCTTCTTCATTTGTTGCCACTTCATATACCTCAATGTCTGTTTGTTTCTTAATTCCAATTCAGCCTTGGATAATGCATAAGTTAGTACAGCTTCCATACGTAAATCACGCCTTCGACTTCTTTTACAAATTATCTTCTTAGTGCGAATTCTACCAATCCAATTGGATAACTGCTCGGTCTGACTGGGCTGGTCAACATCAACTTCTCTTGGCCTCAGTGTTGATCCCATTTTCTTCATAGCCACACAATCTTCTTGATAATCTACTTGCTAAAGTTTTTACCGTCGACTCACGTTACCTCCAACGTCTTTTGATATCTCACACCAGGATCTTGGCCACAATGGATACGCGTGCTTTTTCTTATTCTGCAACGGATTTCTTGACGTAGACACGGATAATCCGTTTGACGATACAGTGTGTCAGCAATTTTGACAAATTCTGATAATTCTTGAACAAATTCTCACTCCTCATTCAATCACCGTCGTATTTTTTGTTGAACTTCGTAGTCTTCTTAGCAGGACACCACTGTGTTTCTTCGGAGCACGACTACCTCCTCTCGTCTGTCGCCTAATTATTATTGAATAATCAATTAATACACCAACCTGTATCTAGCTCGTGACTCTCGGCGTGAAGGACCTGAAGTCTCTCCGCATCACCAGGAAAAGGTTAACACTAGCCACCGAGCAAGACACAGACGACACCATTCGACGATGGACTTAGGAATGCCTACGCGGCACTTTGGGTGGGGCTTTATATATCCCCCGGACGGCAGACTTGAGGTGTCCTTACGCGAGATCGATAAAAAGTAGTCCCTCAAAAAAATCTAATTTCTAAACATTAACAATATCTTGAGCAATAAAAATTATATAGTATCATTCCATTGGATGTAATAGATCTTGGTAATTATTGAATTTGTATTAAATAGTACTGTATATGCTAAAATATATTGTTACAAGGGAACATTTCGTGGCGTAGTAAACTGTAATGCGGCTACACCCCACTCCGAGAGGTCGTGACGCGGCGTCACCCATCTTTCTACAATGGACGCTCTTCGGCGTTGCCAATTTTACAATTTAACGAACTTCTAGTCCTTTCTTTAACCGTTGCCATTTTTTTACTGTTTATATACTACGTTTTACATTGTTCATAACTTTCTAAACTTTTGGACTGTGAAGTACGTATCATTTCTTAGACAGACGACTGCTCTATACAAGATAAACGAACTTAATACAGTTTCAGTTTACCTCATTGTTTCAACCGCTTGTTCTCTAGCTCTTGCATTATCTTATGTAAAATATGACAATATTTCGACTAAAAAACATTTCGATTAAAGTGCATTTCATTGAAATACGTTACTGAGACAGCCTGAAAACGTTCCGTAACAATCGATAGTCAGAATTCTTTCTTTAAATCTATTTAATGCTCTCTGTCAATTTCATGCATTAAAATTTTCGTCATCCAAGGCCGGAAATCGTTAGGTATGACTGATTAATCATGGCTAATTCCAAGTAGGAATGATTAAAACGACAAAAATGAGCAAGGTTATCAGAGAAACCGTTAAACGTGACAACGTCGCTGGAAAGTATGTATAAGCCACCCTGTGTCTGAGACGTGATATGTATTGTATGTTGTACCGCCGTAGGTCACGCTTTCTTCATGAACGTTACCAAACTCTATGTATAAAGATGATTCCATGCCAAAACAAGACAAACAACCAAATCATCTTCATGGATTTGCCATCCATAATACCCCTTGCATAAGCCCACAGTGAAACGACAATCGGTAATTAAAAAAAAAAAAAAAAAAGAACGGTTAACGTAAGTAAAACGTTTTATAGGTTTTTATAGCAATAGCCTATTATATCTTTCGCATGGCTGACGAATCATGAATCATCTTGAGAAACATACAGTACATAAATATTTATTAAAATAGCTATTAAAAAAACCTCCAAAGATCCACTACAATAGCAAGGAACGTCTCCTCATTCTAAGGCTTCCAACGTGATAGAAATATCACGTTTCAGACTTGTCTGTTTATAGACTGTTTCTATAATAAATAAGAGGATCCGTGATATTTAAATAGAAAGCAAGGTAAACCTCAAGATATCCCTGCTATTCATGACGAAAGCACGAGCATCTAGTGACGCCAAGTCTTACACTGTAGTAAATTCCGCAGAAAATAACGTCCAGCTGTGACGCAAATAGTCTAACCTACGCAGTAACGACTAAGCATTCGTTTTACGTTCTAAAAGTTTAGCTATATTTATATTCTTATTGATCGTGGAAGTCTCTGTGCTATAGCAGAAAGAATGTACGAGAAGTTTGCAGCATTGATCCCAGTCACTGCGCATAGCAGTACGTTTTTGCAAATACATATACATATGTAGGTCTCAGCGTGGGTTAGCAAATCGATAAGGAACTCCCCAATAACACTGTCTCTGCAGCTGATGAATATCAAGGACGTGCATACCGTTTCGAACGTATTACAATTCACGAAACTGCGTTACGTGTCACATACGATTTTTCGATGTCTTCTTTTTTTCCATTTAGAATAAATTCTTGTATGTACATACAATGAGGCCAGGTATATTATTTGTTGAAGTAACGGGTCTTTATGGCGACCTTCTTTCTGTGAACCGATCAGCTGCCAACGGTTTCATGCACAATGGCAGCTGCTGAGTTCGGTATGCAGACAGTATTTTTATACCTGGGTATTGTCTGCTTTACAGACTTGAGGAACTGGTCTGGCTATTTTAATTGTAGTTGAGATTGTTGAGAATGTATAATATGGATGGGAATGCGTTGGATATTGCACGAGGGAAAATTTTGGTTTCAATAGGATCAAAGAGAGATTATACACTTTCTTTGACAACGTATCATTTATTTACTTTTACATTCTTTACCCGTTTATTATCTAAAAGTTTTTTGTAGCCTTAGCAATACTTTGTACATATGTACATTAATGGTTGCTCTGTAAGAAATGTATCTTTTATTGGGCGTAGAAGATTATATGCTTGTCGTTTGAACACTGTCAGGCAACTTCCTAATGTAATTGGAAAATATGTTGCAGAATATAAACTTATGCTTTAAATGGTACGTCATACTACTAGGAATTTGTTACGTTTGTGTAATTTGTCGAAAATATTTGATAGTAGTTCTATGGCACAAATTTTGGCTGTGACGTAACTAAAAATAAGAGATTAAAATATTAAGGAATACTTATGTTCCAAAAACTAATTTCGGTAGTGATCTGTGCTGCAGACATTGGATCTGTGACTATATTTAGCATTTATTGAAAATTTGCCAAGAATGAGGTAGCACTATTACGTTTAATAATTTCCATGAAGATTTCGCTGGAAATTTTAAGTTAATTAGAAACTTCAATTATTTCTTTCCAATATAATCCATATTACAAGTTTCTAATCAATATAAAGTCTTTGTACAGAAGAATAAAAATACAGATCGAAATGAAACATGTAATTTGTAACACAATGCAACATGTTCATTTATGTCCAAATTTTTCATTTACTTTAAAGTGTTTTTTTATATAACTGAAAATTAGTCAGATTTAATAAAATAATAACAGTGTAAGAAGAAGCGCAGTTGTTTCATGAGCTGTTATTTCTATTAAAGACTAGGGACGTTCAGTTATAATTTATATTTAGTGCGTAACAACTAAAAACAAATTTGAGCTAGTAATTAGGTTTCATCAAAATGGATAATAGTCATTAGTCCATAATGATTCGATACTCTTGTGAATATCAAAGTGAATCATACCTAAAAACATGTAGTACAAAGAAAGCCTGGTTAATGCCCATTGTTCTGCAAGAGAGACCTTCCACTTTGAAAAATTGTTTGTACAAGATTTCTTCTTTTCACTATACACAGATCGTATGCAGCACTTTGACATTTCCATAAAGGAGGACATCCTTGCCTGAGTCTTCAGAGTGTGTTCGATGCCTCTCATGAGGTCATTCGTTTTCAGAATAAGTAACATTTGTCTATTGACATTTTCCAACACTAAACTAATTTGGGGCAGGAGATTTGGTATCTCCTGTTGGAATACTTCTCTTTCATTTGGTGTAAATTTTGTCTTCTGTATTCCTGACACTATTGTATCCCAAGTTCTACCAGACACCATACAGGCTAGTAGGCCATACATGTCACCAACACCCAAATTAGTGCAATGTTCCCTCATTGCGACTCTATCACCGTTCAATATTGCCAACCATAACTTGGAATATTCCCAACGAAATTCGTTAGATAGATTTGCATAAAGCCCGTGATCCAAGAGGACGATCTCTGCTTCAGAATTGTTTTTTCTTACAAGAATGTTTCCTGGGTGTGGATCGGAGTGCACAAAGCCAGAAATAAAAATCATGTGACTGTAAAGACGACCCAATTTACTGCTGACTTCAGTAGGATTTATTTTATGCGAATGTAAATATTGCAGGTCATTCACTTGGCCCCCTTCGACAAATTCCATAGTTAACACACGTTGTGTTGAATATTTCCAGAATATCTTTGGTACTTTTAACCAGTGATAGTTTTTGAATAGCTTCTGAACTTTTTCAGCATTTTCACCCTCTCGAGTGAAGTTCAATTCTTGAGGAATATTTTTCTTTGTCTCATCCACAAGCCAGTCGAATTTGAAATCAGGAAATACCCACGATGTTAGCTTCACCAGAGCAGACATTGTTTTTATGTCCACATAAGAGTTTGATTTGACTGATCGATGTTGAATTTTGACAGCTACTAAACTCCCATCTTTCAATGTTGCTTTGTGCACTTGTGCAAGACTTGCTGTTCCCAAAGGTGCTTGTTCGATGGATTCAAATATTTCATATGCATCCTGTTTGAAGTCTTCTTTAATTACAGTTAGAACATCGTGAAATGATGACTGAGGTGCTGAACTATGCAAAACTTTCATCGTATTCACATATTCCTTAGGAAGTAGGTAATCAAGTGCTCCGATATGTTGTCCAACTTTAATATAGACTCCTTTATTGGCACAACAAAGTTCCAATAATTTTTCTGCACCATACTGATGCACATGAGATTTCAACTGTTTATACTCTGGTGACTTTTTGTTTAGCTTGCTATCGTATAACTCATTCTTGTAATAGGAACCAATTATAAAAACTGTCACTGCTGCTCTGCTTAGACGAACTATACCAATAGCACCAAGATCATATTCATTAGCTCTTAAGGATGCTAAAGTTCCTAAGCTAATAGTACCCACTGCAACAGTCTTTAACAGTCTTCTGGATATCATCATCCTTGTATGCAAGCGATGATATAACTAGGAAACCTGTAATACACCAGATCAACAAACATTATACACAAAACTATGAACTCTCCAAGTCCCATCACATTTTTACAATAACCATAAGAATTAAAAGATCTAAATATTTCGAATATTCAACAAAACTAACCTTATACTGATTACAAGTAGGATAAACATAAGGATAGAAGAACTTACAAAGCGATATTATATAATGGGAATTAATACAAATCTACTTACAGTTATATCACATATAGTTATAAAACATGACTCTTAACTAATTTAACTTTTGATGTATTTTGATAACAGAGAACTAACCTAAACGTCGACAGTATTCTCCTTAATATTTACCAATGATCACTAAGCGAAAATACTTTAGGAAAGTGGAACAACTTTCGAATTTGTTTCAAACGAATTCCGGAGTTGCGCATGGTTGAATCAATTTTCTCTAGGATATGTAACCAGAGTAACTTAAGGATGGACTCGGATATAACTCGAAGCGTGACATCTTCTATTATTGTAAAACTACTGGCCAAGTACTTTAATTAAAAGTTTTGAAGGAAACCCATCACGTTGAATCATTATTAATACAAATGATTTTTATACTACTTGATTGAAAAACAAATAACGTCACTCAGTTTCTCCCTCTTTAAGCTGGTATTAACTTAAGTAGATATTCAAAAGCGCGTAAGTTTTTACAGTATTCAAAACAATTTGTATTCTAATCATTTATTAATGTAATTTAGTTATAACAAAATATTTTCGATACATAAAACATACTGTACATACGTTATAAATAGACTGCCCACTATTCAATACTGCTTTTACACTTTATATCATGTTATACATTTTTATCATAACTTCATGGTAATAATTTTCATAAAAATAACCCATCATATTACAGTATAGAACTTCGGTCAGAAGCATGTTGTATCAATGCTCGCTGTAACAAAAATATATTTATCGTTAGTACTAATAAAACACGAATTTATAGTTTGAGAATAGAGTTTCCTGCCTTGGCCTACTATTCTTTCAGATATCTAAATAAAATACAACAGACTTTCCTCACTTATTCTATTTTTATCTCGCTAATGCGTGAGACCAGCGTAAACGTATCGTAAAACATCCATTAACCTACCATGTTGCATGGTCTGATGAAATGTAATACTAATAACAGACATAAGGAAACAGATGTTTCCTGAACAACAACTATTAATTTTTTCCCTTCTCCACAACCTAAATACATAATTTTCGAAGAATCTGATCAGATATGTACTGTACACACCTTTAATGGTGGTAATGCATTTGTCAACTGCAATCCTAAGCTTCGTGCCAATACAATTGGTGCTGCAGTTCCCTTATACAATCTGTGAAGTGCATCAATAGCCAACATTGTTGGAACATTATGCCTTTGTCTCAGAGTTTCATATTTAGTTAAATAGGCCATGTCACCCAATATTGCTCCATTTCTAGCTGCGTCAGCAAGAATCTGTACTAGAGTAGCTACATCACCGAAGCCTAAATTCACGCCTTGACCAGCTAAAGGATGAACTTTATGAGCTGCATCCCTGAAACATGAATGTAAAGAATAAAAATAAAGAATTAAAGAAATTAGTATGTAAGTGGAAACATTAAATAGATTGAGCTCTACTAACCCAACCAGAACAGATCCTGGCTTTACATAGCAAACAGAGTGTCCAAATCCTAATGGAAACGCAGCTCGAGATCCTTCAACAATTCCAGCTGCTGATGGTGGCAGTTGTCTAGTGACTCCAGTTTGTAAAGAGAGTCCAGCCAATAACTGTTGAAGAGCCTTCAGACCACTTTCAACAATTCCATCCCTGTGGTAAACTTTCCACAAAGCATCATTCAGAGCATCCACGAAATGTTCTTCCTCTAATTTCAAAAGCTCTTTTGCTTTTTCATGTGAGACAGACCATACCAGAGAACTAAGAGTGTCTGTTAACTAGAATTATTTAATATCATTAATGTACACCTTCCAAATTAAACTACAGTTATCATACCGGTAGCAAAGCCACTGGTCCACCAGGCAGGAATCTCTGCCAAGCAACAACATTCGCCGTAGGCTATAAAAACGAAAAACAAAAAAGAACAATAATACGTTATACTATTTATTATTTTAAATCCAATAAGTCTTTGACTTACTTCACCCAGTTTAACAGTAGCAACTATTCCCATTTGGTCGTAGTTCCATTTAATGTATTGTACACCCATGGCCTCTCGGACTCGTGAATTTGCTCCATCAGCACCAATCTATATCCAGTGACAAAATGCAAGAATTTATTGAACGTTAAATATAGACCACATTGCAGTCCAATAGGGCAACACCTAATAATTGAATTGCATTTCCAACTGCACAGTAAGTGCTGTTGCTGTGGAAGACTATTAATTTCGTTTCTCATTACAGACTTTCATGCTCGAGGATCAACGGCGTCAGGGAGGGGCGGTGAGAATGATTCCAACAACATGGAGAGGATGTTGCAGAAAGTGGGGGAGGATGAAGAAGGAGGTTACAGCACAAAGTCGGTATCTGGAAATAACTTCAGTTTCGTTAGAGATTTCTCTGAGTTCTCAATGAACTTTTAAGTAATCTTAAAAAGCGCCAAGTTATCTCTCAATAAGAATTTCTACGTAGTTACTTTGAAAAAGTTTATTAAAAAGAAATGAAACCACTTTGAAGAAGAAATGATTAACAGTTTAAAAAAGAAATTCGTTATGACTATTTAAACACATATGATAGTCATATTGTGGGATTTCCTTATCAGTATCCTGAAAGGATGTGGTTATCATACTTTACGTAGAATTAACATTTTTTATAATTTATAAAAGTGATGACGTTATTGTTATCGTAAAGACTCATTTACTTCTCTAGTCATAATAATCCAATGAAACAGGGAGAAGCATCGACATTAAAAGGCTATAACTTTAATATCGTTTTCTGAATCTCATAGTGGAATGCCGAGAGTGGCGGTAGCTAAATATATGCTTGATTTGTTTAATAAACATCAGAAACACACGTGGACGCTTTGAAGTATATCTTTAGTCAGGAATGAGCTATGAGTAGTTAAGGAGACCAAGATCCTGCCGCAGAAGTAACGCAGCATTGCAGTAAATACGAGTTAACAACGTCAGACTAAAGTTTGGTAAGTTAGTAAAAATTTCAGTGATATCGATTTAAATTCAATCAATGCATGTAGATCCTGCCAATAGTTTAGTATGAATTTTCTCACATATAGCTGATATATTACTTGTAAATATACAGTGCCACTAAAGTCTATTGGACTCTGACGTATTTAAATATTATCATCCATGTAAGTTTGCTAAATATGAGGAGAAGTTGGATAACCCAAACACATTCTTGACGTTTGTATCATCAGCTGTAGAGCAGAGTATCAATATTATTTTTAGAACGAGGAAAGAGATGTCAGGACCAAGTCGTTTAAGCTTCTTTGACAGGCTGTCAAGTCATCATGCAACGCATGAAAATTCTAGAGCAAAAGGAGACGATGACAGTAAGAGGACACCGTCTATAGTAATTAATTACGAGGTAACTATGTGAAATTTATTAATAAAAAATTTGTCGAGTAGATTGTCATTATTTTAATTAATTGTGTAGGATGATGATGGGGAAGTCTGGGAGGATGACTTGCCCGGTAGCATTTCCTCGGAAGAAAGTGCAGAGTCTGCTGTTCCTGGTTGTTCCAAGCATCGACCAACGTCTCATCAGCAACTTTGGGACAAGGATGAAATTATCTTAGGGCTCACTGACCTTCCAGCCGGCGAGGCTGCTCTTGCACTAGTGCCTACGCTTCATGGGGAGACACTGAGAAGAGTTCTTGATGAAAGTAGAAACTTAAATATCATTGATGCCGCATCCCGTGATCACAAGATGCCTACACCCAGTTTCGTAAATGGGTATGCACAAAGTTGTCTTTAGGAACTAATCTGTATATAATATAAGAGGGATAACATATGGGCCCTTGAGTAGATACGTGAGGAAAGCATCCTTAGCTGCTGAGAACGAAGCAGCGTTTGCTGCAACGCCTAGTCATTTGCTGACAAAATGGCCCAACACATGTCTTCTGGTGTCTTGCTGGTTGCGACATTTAGAGCTTGTAAAAGCTCTTCTGGAAAGAGGCGCCCACATTAACTGTCGCGACGGCGATGGCAGGTTCATGATTTTTCATGATTTAATGACCTCTATACAATTACTCGAGGGTATTAGCAAAGTTATGCATTACAGGACTCCTCTACACTTAGCTGCCTGTTCAGGCTCTGTCAAGATAGTAGAAGAATTATTAAAATACGGTGCTGACCCGGCTGAATGGGATTTTAATAAAAAGTGTACTGCCTTGCATTGTGCTGCAGCTGCAGGAGATGTGGCATCTGTAAAAGTTTTATTGAAATCAGGAGCTGACGTGAACGCTGGTCTCTCAGGAAAGAGTCCACTGCACTATGCAGTTATGAATAATTCAGGCGACTGCGTACAAGCCCTTTTGGAAGCTGGTGCTTGTCCCAATAATCCTCAGGTATAAAAATAAGATATTTATAATGAAGTTTAATGCACTCTAGTCATTATCCTAGATATAATTAGTGTAATTCTTTATGATTTAAGGTATACACTGAGACCCCGTTGCACGTCGCTGCAAGTTTAGGCTCTACTACTTGCGTCAAGCTGTTACTGAGTCACGGTGCTGACGTAAGGGTGCAACTGGGACAAGCCAAATCGACTCCATTACATTTGGCAGCCGAGGAAGGCAATATGGAATGCACCAAGCTTCTCCTGGAGGCTGGTGCACAGGCAGATGCTAAAAATTCCAAAGGACAAACTGCAATGCATTTAGCCGCGCTTGCGCAATCTGCAGAAACTTTAGAGGTACTCATTAAAGTAGGAGCTAATGTTAATGCAGAGGATAGCGACGGTAGAGCACCGCTGCACGCTGCTGTGGCCAAGTCTCTAAGAGGAAGCGAATTAGTCAGGATGTTAATACAGGTTTGTAACTTTTACGGATCTTATATCAATATGTTGGCAAAGTGAAATTAATATTGATCTTTTCAAAAGGCAGGAGCTTTTGTCAACAAACCAGATAAATTTGGCTACACTGCGCTTCATATAGCAGCACTGAATGAAAGCTCTCAGCTGGTAATTCTTCTATTGAGCAAAGGAGCGGACGTAACAGCTCGTACTAAAGGTGGAGTGTCCGCCCTGAGCTTTATTGTACGTAGAACACCAGATGCCTTATCAATATTCGTCGGAAAATTGGATCAATCCATATCCTTGCACGATCACGAGCTTGGAGACGTGGACTGCGAATTGAGATTGGATTTTAGACCGTTGGTTCCAGGTGGTAGAGGTGAAACAGACTTGATGCTCTGCTTGGTAGAAGTTGGTCAGAGACATGTTCTGCAGCATCCTCTATGCGAGAGTTTTCTTTACTTAAAGTGGTTGAGAATTAGAAAATTCTTTCTATTCAGTTTAATATTTCATTCTATCTTTGTAGCAATGTTCACGGCATATGTTTGTATCATGTTCCTTGGCTATCAGATAAGTCTGAACGGTATTTTTTTTTGGTCCGTATTGGTATTCACTTGCATGCTGGCATGCAAGGAACTATTTCAATTAGCTCACGGTATAAGAACCTATGCAAAGCGCTGGGAGAATTGGCTACAGTGGGGAGTCATTTTGGCATCTGCTGCTATTTTGATACAACCTATAAGGAAGTGGCAAGATCATGCTGCTGCCTGGGGCATTTTACTGGTCTGGGTTGAACTGATGATAGTGGTTGGAAGATTTCCTATGTTCGGATTGTACATACAAATGTTTACGCGAGTATCAATGAACTTCTTCAAGTTTCTAGGAGCTTACGTGTGCCTTATAATAGGTTTCTCATTAGGATTCTGCGTTTTCCACAAGAATTACAAATCCTTTAAAAATCCCGAGATAGGATTATTGAAGACAATCATAATGATGTCTGGGGAATTGGAATTTGAGGATATGTTCTTTGATGAATCGTCACAATTCTTGTATTTTGATACAGCGCATTTGATGTTATTGGCCTTTGTGATACTTGTCACTGTCATCCTAACTAATCTTATGGTTGGACTTGCAGTCTCGGATATACAAGAACTTCAAAGATGTGCAGGTCTCGATAGACTTGTACGTAGAGCCGAGCTTGTAGCTCATTTGGAGAGCATGTTATTCTCAAAATTATTAGATCACGCACCTAAAAGAATCGTGAAGATGTGCAGGAAGGGTGCGTTGTTGTTGCATCCCCCGCATCATTGTGCTCTACATATTCGACCTAATGATCCTAGAGAGAAACGTTTACCGAAGGATTTGATAAGGGCTGTGTATCGTTTGGCAGGTGAGAAAAAGATACGTAACAGACGTACGAGACCCGCGTCCACTAGAAGTTGCAGTGGTATGGAACTTGGCGATATTAGGTTAAGTAGATTATACAGTACAGCTTCTGCCAATGATAATAATAAACAGCAATTAAATGAGTTGGTTGCTGAATTGAAGAGATTCTCATCCAATTTTGGAACACGGTTAGAGGCCTTGACCAACAGGATTGAGAGTATAAGTCGTGATATTGATACAGCGAACCAATTGTAATAATTAAATAATGTCATTTGTATATGCTTCTGTATAAATATTATATTAACTCACCAATAATTTTGCCTTGAAGGTTTCGCCGCTTTGAAGCGTTATATTCGAATTTTCTCCTTGTCTCTTTGGAAGTTCGATGTTGTCAACTCTTGCATTGTAGACAACGTGGACTGATGGCATCTTTGCTAATTGTGTATTTGCAGCATGGAGAAGTAAGTCATTTTCTACTATGTAAGCTAATTCTTCAGATAAATGGTCTTCGTTGAAAGTAATCATGGCGTCGGAGCATGCATCCCATACCTAAGAACAATATAAGTGTTTACTACAGTCAAAAATCCTTTAATAGTTTTGGATTATAGAGCTTGTCCTAACTGAAGTATGACAACAAGATTTTATTTATCATATTACATATGTATTTTTGTACAGTTAAATATACAAATATTATATGAAGCATATAACAGGTAATTTATTATACCTGCATCTTTCGAACAGGTGCATATCGCACAGCTTCTATATGCTGCCATGCTCCGATACTAGAAAGCAATGTACGAGTTTGTTGATTCAGGGCAACTACTCGATTAGAATAATTATCTTTTGGTTGATATGTGTGCTCTTTGCCACCTTCCAGTAGCAGGACACGCTTTGATTCAAGTACTCTGTTATTAGCTGAAACATTTAAAAACTTTTGCTGCATATAATAAATACATTCAGTGATATAATTTTGGAATAACAGTGTATAATAGATATAAAAAAAAAACCTAACCTATAGCACATGCTAACGTCGTGCCCACCATACCACCTCCAGTAATAATAATGTCATAATTTTCATCTTTGCTACTACTTTCAGAATGATTATTTCTTGTAATGAAATACGAATTAGAAAGGATATTTTTGTACTTTCTTGAGAAAAACGTTAAAACACCCCGACCAGAGACAAATGTCCCTACAAACGCCGCCATTTTAACAGACGACACTAAACATAAGCTTGGAGAACGGAAGTACATTTTAATTCGAGATTATCCTCCGGAATCTATTTATTTATTTGTGACGGAAATAATACACTGTTAATAAATGGTGAAAACTTAATCTCTCTGTTTCACTTGCAACTACAAGAAATAATAAACTAATATGAAATAAATTTTCGACGTTACTGAATGGTCGTTAAACACAGGTCTGTGCCAATTTAAAGGTATTATTTGGGTACTTAAAAATAAATAAATAAATCTATATATATTAAAAATATTCATGTATTTCTTAAATTCTATTAGCACTATATTATCATTATTATTCTGTTTCAATGAATGATATTCTGAATTAAATTCTTTCAGATAAAATCCTCGTTCATAAAGGAGAATCGGATACGAAATCTTATCCATAATGTGTACATTATTGATTTTCCTTGAGAGCAACGTGTGGATGTTTCAGATTCCAAGAGTAGTGATTTCTTAGGGTAAAATACTAGTGAGATAGAAAAGCGGTTGTTTCGAAAGCTTTGTGATGCCACTGCTTGATACCCCGTTATGGTCACCATAGCAACCTATATACCAATGAAGTTACATTGATCTACTAGCTGCAATAGAATCCAGACCCCTGATAAGGCAAACTAGACTTTAGTATCATTCAGCAAGAATGAGTGAACATCGTGGAACATCTTTTGCTCATTCCTGCGTAAAAGTACCAGTGGATCCTTACAGTCGTCAACCAACACCTTCTTACGAGCGTCCAAAGATCCTTAAGAATGAACGATGCCGATCAGCTGATAAATCTCGCAAAATAAATTTTGCCAACCGTGACAATATTCCAATTAACGAACAAACGAGTCCTCATGAGACTTTGGAGAACTTTCTCGAGTTCCTGGAGAGCATACCCGACTACGGTGACGTTCATCATCTCTCGAATGAGCAATTTAAACAAAAGGTGGATTACTTAAAGAGAAAGCAAAGAGTATTACTGAAAAATCTAAGAAACTGTCTAGATAAGGATGACAATGATAAGTCTGGTATCAGAGAACATACACCGGAAATGGAGTGTAGTGAGGTCAAGCAATGGTGTACAGATTATAACAATCTCAGTCTAAAAGGGAAAAAGTGTAACTTTGAAGAATCTAGAGTTGAGAGTCCAATACTATTTTCATCTGGAAAGTTTGCTGGATTGGCTGAGGATCAAGACCTTTTGACCTATCGGTAAAAATAAATGATAACACTGTAAAAGAGAAAAATAACGATGCTAGAGATATTTAAAAAATTATATACTAATTTGACAGATGCAAGGGTAAGGATAAAGATGCGAAAACTCTACGCAACCGGGAAATTCATTCGGCCAGAAAGAGCTCGAGTACCTGGAGCGAATCAAAGAGTATGGATAGTTCAGAGAGCGACGGAGATGACGATAGTATAGAAACAAGAAGTCTACCACCAAGCAGTCCTAAGAGGTGGCATCCAACAGTACCTAAACCATTTAGCTTTACCCTCAGGTGTCCGTCGGATCCCTTTCAATTCTTGAATAATAATTTATCGAAAAAGATGCATAATAGACCTTCTTTTAGAGAGGATGCAGAGAAGTACATGTCACTAACGGAAATGCAAGCAGAGGATTGCCTGGAAAGGGAAACTTTGGGGGTTAAAAAAAAACCAACTAAAAGACGTAGAACGAAGCCAGTTCCATTGACGTCAAAATTACCCCTTTATGATAAATTATTAGCAGAGAAGGAAGAAAGGTTCTGTCAATATAAATATCATTTCTTTATTACTATTCTTTATGGCATTTTTTATCAGCACAATCATATCATTTTTCAACATGGCTTCTCTATATGCAACGCCCATCTTTACGTTTACTTGATACACTTTGAGAAAATTATTTATTTATGTGTAATGCATACTTTTTTTACGTTACTTATACCTTAGAGTGATGGATCAGGAGCATTAGAGGAATCTAATTTCATATTATGAGCACTACTATTATTTGCCACGTAAGTGACATTTATAATTGTCGCTTTTGCGAAGCTTTTTTTGTGTTATAAATGGACAAAGGGAATAAGACGTCACTGTCAATTATCATTGTTGACCAGGAGTCGTATGGTGAGAGAGGAAAGCGCATGGAGTCTGATGTCACAAGTGCGTCCATTTAAATTGGAAAGTGCTAGAAGAGCTTTGACAAGATCAAGTCCTGAGTTGTGTCCAGTGGACGGCAAGGATGTTCCTTCGGTTCCAAAGTTTCGAGCAAAACCAGTGCCCAGGAATTTGTTCAGCACAGAAGTATACGACAGAATGTTGGAAGATGATTTTTACAGGTGAAATAAGATGAAAGAAAAATGCTTTTTACATTCTCACATCTTCCCACTTTTACTTTAGGGCACTGAAGAAGAAGGTGCGCGCTGCGGAGTTACTTAAATCCTCTTCCCTACCGCCTTCAATGGCTCGCAGGGAACGTGTAAAATCTGTCAATACGGATTTTCAAAATAACTCCAAGGACTATGTACATGAGAAGTTACGTGAAGGACGAGAATCTACAGGTGCCAGTGTGACGCCATTGCCATCTGAAAGGTCAAGATCGGTCATGACTGTTTTGTCAGGTCAAGGAAATAATTTGGCGGCTATACTGAGGTGCCAGGCTTCCAGGGAAAAGATGGAGCGTGAAATTCAGGAAAAAATGGAAGAGAGACGTAGGGAGGAATTGATGAAGATCCGCGAATCTTTAGTGAGAAGGAAACCAGCTTGGAGAGCACTGAGATCAGCAACAAGGTACCAATATAACAATTAAATTCACTATTTTATTAGTAACTTCATTAACCTTGGTTGAATTGATCCTTATTAATTTTTTTGGGGGGTGGAGAAGACACGAGCATGAAAGGGATTTAATTCTGCGAGCATCTCTACGTCGTGACGAGGCCAGAGAGCAAGCAGAACGTCACAGACTTCAAATGGAATTAATGTTGAATCGTGTTACGCAAATACCAACCCTGTTCGAACGTCATTCTCAGGTAAAATGATAAAGCCCGTTCTGGATGAGTCGAGTATCCTTGCAATGTTATGAGATCACACAGTATAGCATCAATCAATCAATTGCGAGTATCCTTAACGAGTTTAGCGGGCTGTAGGTATAAGTTCGAGGTTAACCCTAGTCAATTAAAGGAAATGGAGTATTTGCAGAGCTTCCATTCGCCACTCAGTTTTCCGTCAAAAGTCGGAGCAAAATGTCTTTACAAAACCAAGAAGAAGAAGAAAGCGAAGAGAGATAATTCTAGCAGTGTCAATTCTTACGCCAGTCTTGCCAGTAGCTCCAGACCGAATTCCGGTTCCTTGACTAGTTCATCAGGCACCCTAGGGTCAATAAGTGGATCATCCAAATCATCAGGTTCTAGAAAATCCAGCAAGTCTACACCAAAGTCAAGCAATTCAACGTCCAAGAAGAAAGGTGATCGTGGTCCATTGAAGGTTTCCATAAACGAGACTGCAGAACTAATCGAAGATCATAATGAGGAAGACGAAAGATACTCAAGTGATCCAATTCCTAGTGATGAACACGAACAAAATGTTTCTGACAGCGAAGAGAACGAGAGCGTTGAAAATTAAAATTATTTTATACATATAGCAATTTACAGAAAATTATAAAAACTTTTCACGTATAATAATGAAAAAACAAATCAGGTAAAAAATTAATTTAAAAGAAACTAATGGTTATTTAACATTTAATATTTCTTTTGAATATTCCTGTCAATTTTAAAGTAAGGCTAAACGTTATATATACAATACTATATGGCTATTCCAATCTGTTATTGAATTTAATATCCAATCCATATAGTATGATATTCTAGTATAAACTCCAGGTATTCCCTGAGTTCCACAGCTCCTTATTCCAAAACTGACAACGCCATATTGAATATACTTTAATTGGTAATTGTATAATCCTGGTGCTTGTAAAGGACCTCCGCTGTCCCCGGAACAAGAATCCGTTGCACGTTCACCTCCGGCGCACAATTGTTTGTAAGTTATGTCGACTTTGCCTTTGAATACTTGAGCGCATCGATCATACGGAACGATTGGTATATTTATTTGAAGTAACTGTGTATTAGATTTACGAGTACTGTCTATTTCTGTAGCTCCCCAGCCTGTTACGGTAACCTTGCACAAAAGAAAAACTATGAATACAACTTAGAAGCATTAGAAAAGACATCACGAGCGACACAAGTCAATAAGCGTAGCTATAGATTAAAAAATATATTGAAAAGAAAAATTGATAAAACAGCTTTTTATTAATATTATTGTAAAAAGAAATGGTATTACAAAATATTATAGTCTTGTATAATAATTATCGTATTGGCGTATTGTCAGAAAAAGCTTAAAAAAAAAGTAATGTATAAAAGAATATCCCATCCTTATTCTTATCACATAGTGTCTCCAAATTCGTATAAACATTCTTATCGGTAAAATTGGCAAAAGAATAAATTGATAAATTGACAAATTGACAGTTATGATACTTGCACTCAATATTAAGTGAATCACTGGTATCTGAATAAGTCAGTGCTTCAAAATCATTATAAAAAACATCGTCGGCCATGATAGTAGATAGAAAAATTACATTTTATCAATAAAAAATAATAAAGTGATTACAATAGGTATATATGAGAATGTATGGTAATTCTATATTTGTAATTATAAGCTCAAAGACTATTTGATTTGTCAGTAATAGAGAGTCTACGCAGATCCTTCATACAGGCCACCCAGCCCCCCTTTAAATATTGAATATCCAGATGGCCATAATACAGTACTCCTTCAAGTGAATATTAAAGATAAGGTCAATGAGAATTTAATTTAAAGCTGCCATCTTGTTCGCCTAGTTACTGCTACCAGTGATATATTTCTTAGTATGTAATACTATTAGAGTATGCCGTTATTTAAAAATTAAACAGTACCCAAATTAGTATTACGTATAATCAAGCTTGCTGAGCAATTTCCATTGCAGGTATAAATAGTTATTCTTTAATGGTGTTCAATATCCAATCCAAGTAATAAGAAACAGCAGTATAAACGCCAGGAAAACCTCCAGTGCCACAATTTCTCAGTCCAAAGCTCACTACGCCATATTGTATATTTCTAATTTGACCAAAATAAATGCCAGGGGACTGAAGTGGTCCCCCACTGTCACCGTGACAAGAATCCATCTGATTAGTTCCGCCGGCGCATATCTGCTTATACCAGATTTTAGTACTCTTTTTGTAAGTCTCAGCGCACTCGTTGTTATCAACGAGAGCCAATTGTACCATAAGAAGATCTTGACTTCTTGGACCGTACTCAGTCGCGCCCCATCCGGTCACAGTTACCTTTTTATCAGAAATAAATTAAAAGAAGCATTTAAGCATTGATTATGCATATTTACAGCAGCAAGTCCTTGTGCCATGACATAAAATATCTTTGTGGAAATCAATAAGGTAATAAAAATATCACAATAACAAAGAAGCTAATAACCGACAGGGAATGTAAAGAAAATGCAGTTTTTACCTTCTTATGAGTTATTCGCGAAGCAGTACCTATTGGCAGGCAAATTGGTCTGACACTTTCAGGCCGGAAGTCAGCGTCGCCACTGAGCCTGATAAGAGCTATGTCGTTGTGCAATTTAGTCCTGGAGTAATCAGGATGATGATGCACGCTCTCTATACGGAAATCTTGGTACCTTTCAGCGCAGACTACTTCCAGGCCATTTTCATCCTTGTCGCAGTCACGTTCTGTGCTAAGATCATGTTCACCTAGACGGACTCCGATAAGAGTTAGACCTGCAAGAATAATCGACATAAGTTGTTCATCATGTGTGTCAATGATCTAGGCTTTTGCATTACGTTTACTTTCGCATTGGCGTACCTGCTGGTAGTAAGGTTACGCAATGCGCAGCTGTCAAGACGTAACGTTTGTTGATGACTGAACCTCCGCATCGAAATTCTGGATTTTTCGCTCCAGTGTTGTAAGCTATTAGTGCCATCCAGGGGAAATCGAAAACACCGGTCTTGTTACCACCAAAAATCTTCTGCTGAGTCACCGGACCACATATGTCATTGTTCAGTAGACGGAGATTCGGGTGTTTAGTCACATCTGGTGGATCTGGTATTACTGTTGGACGTTCTTCTGCCGGTTCCTCAGTAATTACGGGCGTTGAGATCTTTGTCTTATGACAAGAATTTTTTTTTTATTATATACAAACCAAATAAAGAATATTTAAGTAAAATAACTTTTTGGTTTCTCGTGAATTTATTTTTCGGAAAATTTCGTATTTAGGCCAAAAGTCAATCAATTATCCCGAAAGATACGTCCCTTAAAATGTTCAAAGGAATATAATATGGCGCAATGAACTCATCGAATTCATTGTCCTAATGAACAAAAAAAGCCGGTGATGCAGCTGATTAAAGATTAAATATCTACTGAAAGTAGTTAAATACGTGAATTAACGGTTTAATCAATTAACATTTTTTTTTACAAATTTAATCAATCAAAAATACTCATTAATTATATATCTCGGCTTGACAATTCCTTATGGAAAATTCTGTTATTTAACGAATAAGAATTCTTTTAAATAACACCAAAGCAACCAACCATACGATCTTACCTCCGCTTCACAGCAGACCTTCGGATCCTTTCCCTCAAAACCGCATTGTGAACTCCTGAGCAAGTCCAGGGAATCCTGAGGAAGAGGTCTGGCTTGTTTTAAGATATTTATAAGCGCTTCGCATTCTTTTATATTGATGCACGTCCCGGGTTTATACTTGGGGGTTGTGCAGCTGTCCTCTGTAGGAAATGTGAATTCTGAAGAAGAGTGTGTACAGAATTTGAAAAGTATATGTATATGCCGAACGATAACGAAAAACATAAGGTGTGGCTCACACCGTGGAAAGTTGTGTAATATATTTATTAAAATTGTTTAACGCATATAGAGAAAGCAATGTATAATGCGTAACTGACAAATAACAAATTTTCTACTACCGACGTATTCGTCTTATGCTAATTTGACCACGATAGCATAGTTTCCGCTAAGGAGACTTCCTGGTGAATTTCAGATTTGATTTTGACTGCCGCAGTCCACAGGACCACTTATTTATGCCGGATGCGGGGAAATTGCCGGATGTCGCAAAATATTTTATTTCACTAACATTGTCGAGATAATGAATAACTTTTTTTTTTAACCTATGGCGATACACTGCAGAGGCAGCAATACAAATTGGTTTCTACATAGACGCAACGACGGGAAAAATAAAAAGAATTATATGCATCATCTGTTATTGTTGCTAATATTTTTATAATTATTTTATTACTGACGCTCACAGCAAGAAAAATCAAGCAAAACTTTTCACGTAACTTTTCAAGATTTAATAAAATGTGATAAAAACCGATTCGAGTAACGACAGCGCAGTATTGATACTGATCGATTTATTGCTTTTTTTTTATCACACTGGTGGAATCCTTACAAGAAATTTTATTACCAAGCACAAGAATAGGGATGAGCAACGATTGACAAATATCTCTATCTATAGACATAGCACGTTTTAATAGTTTATTATTCCTAAGTATGCGTTCTTCGTAGCCGTGTCAAACCATTGTTAATCCGTTGCGTTAATGAGACACTAGAACGACAATAGAATGCTTAATTAACATTATAAAATAACAAAAGAAAAAATATATACATATAATCTTCCTATAGAAATGTCACTTTACCCTTCAATGAATAAACCTGGATGACCCATATAAGGAAAAACCGTTAACGGATAAGGATTAAAGGTTTAAATAATAAAAAAAAAAAACATTAATTTTTCTATTCGAAAGAAGAGAAGGAATCGCGAGCCACCACCTTAAGTTATTAATAAATAGTACTCACGTCCGTTCACAATTTGCCCCGACACAAGGAGAATGAAAGTTAGATACAAAATCGTCATGAGAATCCGTGAAAGGTCAGGTGTCCTTCCGAAATTCACAGAAACTCCTGGACGCATTGTAAATTTGTTTCTTTCCGACTGACGTCGGCCGTATCCACGCGTAGGAGTATGTATATACAATGTATGTATAAATATATATATATAAATTTACTCGTGATCAACACGAGCCCTTAGCCTCTTCCTTCAGAGTAAACCATTCAAGTTCCGAGCATTCACCACTGAAATAACGGTCGTAAGTAATTCCAATTTTAATTATTCATTTTTTCCAAACAAGTTTAACAACGATCACGTCTTTTTATGTTTTACCTCGAACCTAACCAGTTTCCGCACGTCTTTTCTCGTCACGTTTACCAGCACGACTGAGCCATACTGAGGTACCGAGTGACTGCCATTGGATATATAGTATATCCACTACCTTACGTTCTTCACGGACTCCACGATACAATCGAACGGATGCTTTTATCAGAATATAATCATTCTGCTGCCATCTGTGAATACAGCCTTAATCAAATTATCCTTCATGCGTTTCGTACCAATTCTCAAGGCACATTTGGCATTCCAGGGATTTAAAAATGGCTGACTTTTAAAAAATGTCTGTTATTCATATTTCATTTTGTGACTATTAAATTCGTTTTCAATTTATTCCTCTTAATCAAAGCATCAAGAATGGTTCGAACGCCATGGTTATTATAGTAACGTTTTTATGTACCTTAGATTTCAGGAAATCTTCTGCACGTGTACTTCTTGTAATTGTTGATCAAGTTGTGATGAAGATAAGTACTCCTCGGGGATTTCCCTTGTTGATGACGATTAATCGTAAGAGAGGGAAGGTCGACTTTTGCATGATAGCAGAGTGCATATAAAATGACTTTCTGATCCCGTGGTTGTGACGTATTTCTAAGGTTGTCCCAAGTGGATTACTGGGTTAATCGTTTTTATACGGAAATTAATGATTGCATGTCTTGTTATGATATGTAACATACGTATTTATATAATCATCTGTTGATCATACAGCTGTTCTGGCTATCATACAACGATTAATTGTGTCCAAGTTAATTTTTTTAAGTTTTTTCTTTCGTTTTATTATCACTGACAGATGAAACCGGATGAATGCTGTGTCAGATAACGGGTGACATTCATTACGTCAAATGCTTTATCACTACACAAGCATAAGTAGCGTATTTTTTTTTTTAACAAAAAGATAGATGGCATTGTCGTATCTCTTTGTTCCGTTATACAATAGTTTATGAAATTCAATGAGATCATTCTGGTCGTATACATACCTCTTTCGATATAACGTATATATTTATTTATTTCCATCGACTAAGTTTGATTATGAATTATTAAAAGTATATACTAGATTTTTATCGTATTTCTTTTTTGTTTGCTATGTACATAGATAGCACACTGTGGTATGATGACAAACTTATCGACGTATAAAATTCTTAAGTATTATGGTACTGACATAATTGTTAATTATGTACGAGGATATTTAAATTGCATATACACATGGTACGCATCCCAGATTAATTCTAGATGATGATGACCAAGGATCAGTCAATGAATTAAGAAATCAAGTACAAGTTATGGGATATCTGTTGTATATCATGATTATATTGATTCTTGACGATCAAGATAATCTTATGGAAAAGTCGTATTATATAAGAAAAAGAGAGAAAGATAATTTTCCAGAATGTCTTTGCATCATGGAAAAATTACGCTCTCATCTTACTGAGTATCCAAGGTACAAAATCTGCGACTTTGGTATAGACACCAGGCCAGCCTTGCATACCACAAGGTGAAGGACCAAAGGAAACAACTCCAACAGCCGTCCACTTTCCTGTACCATCCTGAGTCCTTTCAACAGACATCAGAGGACCACCAGAGTCTCCTCTGCACGAATCCTTACCCCTCTGACCACCGGCACAAATTTGTCCAGCGCCAAGTCTCACACCAGCATTATTGTAGGTCCTAACGCATTCTGAATTCTCTACAATAGGTATAGAGACCTTAAGCTTGACATTGGATTCTGATCTGCTTTCAGTTTTACCCCAGCCAGCAACAAACAGTTTCTGTCCAAAGGACGGATTGGCCGGAAGACATATTGGTTTTATGAAATCAGTAAAGGTAACATCTCTAGAGAGTCTCAAGAGAGCAATATCATTCCTCTGATCTCTGGAATTTGGTTTGTACTCCTCGTGAGCAATTTGTTCTTCGATACCTACAGAGACAGGATCATCGGCACAGACTTGTGTATTGTCATCATCCTGAAGACAATCAGTCTCGGTTTCAGTATCGTATTCTCCAAGACGTACGGTCACCAGGTTCCAGGTCTTAGGTAGATCCTTGCCTTTGATGCAGTGAGCTGCTGTCAGTACGTACCGCCTGCTTATAAGGACTCCACCACAAGCTGTGGTACGACCATTAGCTATGGACAAGGTATTATAAATTGCAAAGTAGAAATGTCGCTTGGGAGTTAGGATTTTTTGAGGATGATCAGAATACTCACGCTTATTATATTCCAACAGGGTCATCCAAGGGAACTCGTCCAGGTCGGTACGTTCTCCACCGAAAATTCTCTGAGAAAGATCTCGACCGCAGTCAGATGGCAACAAAGGATTCTGACTCAAGTTATAACCAACGGTTGGATTTAATGACGAATTCCCTGGCGTTTCGGTTCCTGGAGAAATCTGCTGACCACCCGGACGTGTACTGACATTTCCGTTGGTTCTGGCGCAACAGACCTTTGGATCTCTACCCTCGAAGCCACACTGTACTTGTCTCAGCAATGTAATAGTTTGAGGAGTCAGTGGTCGACTCTGAAGAAGACTAAGAAGTGCCGGACAGTCTCGGATACTGATACAATTACCAGGAACATTGTTAGGAGCCGTGCAATCAGATTGAACGTTGCTGGGAAATTCTGTGAACAAATTTGACTTGTGAGAATTGGAAATCTTTTTAAATTATGGGAACTCCGTATAAGGTCTAACGTTACTTCCTCCTAATTGTAAATATATTATACTTTTCTGCTCTCACATTATAGTGACATAAAGAGACGAGATATTGTCAGACACAGGATCCTGTTATTCTTATCTCATGAGGAAATGTCCTTGTATGTGATACCAGTTCTTGGTAACTGTTTTGTGCCAACGAGAATCATATTCTTTATATGTTAAGTAAACTGGCTCTTGGTAAATCATATGTTACGTATAAGCTATTATGAATGAATATAAGTATCGTATATGCGTGTCTTCTATCACGTAGTCCTTTAACGGTTACGGACGTTGTTAAGCAAGAAAATATTTAGTAATTACCGAAGATTATTAAGAAATACTTTCAAACTGGAAAATATATAGCTGGAGGCTTTGCTTCAGTTTTAAATGCAATACTGACAAGCATTTAAATAATGCAAGACAACAAAAGTAATCTAAACATGAGAAAGAACATTTAATACGCGTATTAAGACACTTGGGCGATATAAGTTACCTGAACGGTTGCTAACACAATAAGAAAATTATATGGAATTCTTGTAAGCTGAGAACTTGGAGACAAATACTTGTTTCTTTTTTGATATACGAAATATAAATGTCAAACATGCAAAAGACCGGCCAAACAGCTTTTTAAAATAAGAATCCTAATTTCGACAATGGTATCGAGAAAATAATTTCGATAAAACGTTTCTGACGGATTCGCTAAAATTATGTTACAAATATATTTTTTTTTTCTTTTTCTTTATCATCACGAACTGCTCACCTTTCACGTTAATGTATGTTATAAGTAGGCAGTAATAATTTTCAAAATAACTTACGCGCATATATCGTCTCCGTGAGTAGAATTTCTAGTAAAAATAATTTCCCCAGGAGGTACCACATCCTGTGTCCACTTTTAAATTTTCTGTTAACTTGTAATAAATATTAATTCCAGGGTACCAATAGTATACAGACAATAAGGAAAATTTAAAGTGGACACGAGCAAAAGGAAAAAGATAATCAGCGAACGCGATCCGACTCCTTCTGGAGTGAAACGTTGACTGAGAGTCAACCAGCTTTAGAGACATAGTGACCGGAGTCATGGTCAACTGGTCTCCCACCACTTAGTTAAAGATCTTTAAGTGTAATTAGCGTCCTGCGATTCGCTGAACTCTTCTTTGTGAAAATTTTCAGCTCTTGCTTTGAAGTTTCCATAAGATTTCAAATAAATTAAAAAATGTTGTACTCGACCTATATGAATGTTTATCCTCAAGATTCCGATTCACTTGAACTATTATATCTTAAGGCTCCTGGATCCAAGAAATTAAGGGTCGATTAATAGATGACCAAGAGTTGAAGGTGAAGCGGCTCCAGCAAGTTGATTCATGACAGTGGAACTTCAGTAGTCTTTGACAATAGCAGAAACGGTATTTTACGATATTCCGTGACTTCCCGATGATCTTCATCATAATTATATTCAAAGAACGAAAGGCGCTTTAATCAGAATTTAATTAATCACCATGATTCTTAATGACTATTGCTAACTAATAACAGGATGATTAAAAGATGCAAGCGATAGAGTTGCTAGATTTTTTCATGAACATTCATCATATATTAATCTTTAAAACTCAAAATCATAGGGTTATATCTAGATTATGATTTTAAATAATATTAAAATAATTCCTACTGGTTCAGAATGAGATATTATCCAGAACCCAGGATAAATAATAAGACATCCTTATATATACAGCAGGGATCATGGATTCTCCACAGTGCTTAGCACCAAAGGATACCAGACCTATGATAAAATATTTTGGTGGTCCATCCACAGATTCCACTTTCATAAGTGGACCACCACTGTCACCACCACATGAATCCTCTCCTATTACTCCACCCACGCACATTTGTTCCTCTCCTACAGCAGCATGAGATCTGAAGGCCGCTTTGCATCTTTCAATATCCACAATGGGGAGTCTGATCGTTTGTAGTATGGTACTGGGTTTTGGATCGTCTGCAGATCAAGGATAAATATTATTTTCCTCTTAACAAAGGATCCTTGAGGACATATTGGATGATATCATTGGAGACTGAATCATGGTCATTATCTGTCATCTTATCATCTGACCATGATTCGTCATCTTGTCATCTGACCATCTTGGTCTGATCAACTTACTCATGTCGTATATACCCCAACCAGCGACTTCTGCAGTCTGCCCAACAAAATCTTTTAGCAGCAGCTCATCCCTCACCATGCAAATTGGCATCACGAATTCTGAGAAGATTGGTTAAATATTAATTTCAAAATTAAAGGAAAGTTTGTATCACTCTATTGCTCAGTATTATCATAATTGTCATGGTAAATCTCAAGGATATGTACCAGAGATTAAATAATTATTGTGGAATATTGTATGAGGAAATTCCACACCTGCCCGGTTATGTCCCGGTGAATGTGGATGAGTGTGTACAAAAAATCAAACAAAATGAAAAGAAAATGCAGAGTATACTGCACTAACTTTAAGGAAGGAAAGATATTTCTTTTTTTCTCTTAGTTTACTTTTTTCCCTTATATCCTCGACAACTTTGAATTCTTCCTTACTCTGCTTCATTTTTTAATCTCATTATCCATATACTCACCGTAGAACTTGGCGGGCTTTTCTAAACGTATCAAAGCAATGTCATTTTTAAATAGAACATTATTGTAATCCACGTGTACAATTATTTTGGCTGGTTTATAATCCTGAACTGCTTCTCCGCAGTAATCGTTTTCGCAATCTGGATTTGTAAGTGTATTATGTTCTCCTAATCTTATTATAGCCACTCTGTAACTGTTTGGGAAGGATAGTGTAAATTAAGTTTCAATAATTTTGATTATGATTAATGTTTACCTTGGAGGCAAATTAGTCACACAATGAGCCGCTGTGACTACGTAGATTTTATTGATTAAGGATCCTCCACATCGATAACTCAATTCAGTACTCATTTTAGAATATTTAATGTAACCAATTCTTGCTATCCACGGATACGCACCTAAGGATGCATTCTTTCCTCCTATTATTCGATCCGAATTTGAAATTCCACACTGTTCGTTTTCCAGTAACCACCAGTTAGGATGTTGCATTACGTCAGCTATTCAATTGGAATTGTATTTTTGGGGAATATTTGATAGTTCTTTTTATTTTTTAACATATCAAGTGTAAAAGTGTATATCTTCATTACCTGACGCTTGGTTGTACATAATTATGGCGAATAACCACCAAAATAGGAAAAACCAGTGGCATAGAATTAATGGCATTGTAGCAAAGAATGATATTGATGACGCCTATGTAATTCACTGTGTTATACTGTTTAAGGGAAAAGATACAATGATACATTTTTTGGAATATTATTCTTTACAGATTATCTTACCCTGATTAAGATTGTTCTTGAATTATTGAGAACAATTGATATTGATTTAAATTATACTGTTCAAAGAGTACCTGAAGCCAACCATCTACACTGTACAATATCCAACTTAATTCTTTGCGGCTTATACTTAACTCCGTGACTAATAAACAATATGTCTACAATTTATTATGCATGCCGAGAATAATTCATTCGTCCTGCATTATAAACTTTCTGATAAGGTTCGACGTAATAATTGATATCCGATCCGATAGAAGTTTTCTTAAAACGGAAATTTGGAATTTCAAATGACACGCAAGAAAAAAAAAGAGGTTTCGGAACAAAAGATTTGATACCTTGGAGATTTTTGAGACAAGATTTTTTGTTGAGTTCTGTTAAATTTTTATACTTATTTTATGATAGTATTGCTTTACTGATTTCTGACTGCAATATTTTCGAAATAATTTCTCAGAATAACGTATTATTACCAATGTCATCAGGTACCATTATGGAAACTTTTTCTGGAAGTGATTTTAATATATGTGAAGATGAACAGGTTTCTTAATGTTCTGTATATAAATTATGCTGATGTTTGAGGAAAGGTAGTCTAATTAATATATCTACTTATTTTTCTTAGGTTATTCCTGAAAGCAACGACTATCCAGATTTGCATCTTGAAACACTGACAACATGTAAATCACAATGTTGGAATTCTACAGAAAAATGTGGACTTAAGGATATAATCCTTTTGACGGGAAAAAAGTATTTGACAAATTTATCTCAATATACCAAGAAAAGTGTCCTTCTTCAATTAAAAGATGATCATTTTGTTAGATCACTCATTGCCTCTATTGCTCTTTTTACCATTGGCATGAAGCTAACACGAGAATTGGACGCATGGAACGTATCGTCTATGATTTATTAAAATTATAAAGGATAGCTGGTATTGTAAAATTGATAAACATGTGTACAATTTTTTGCATACGGTGATTTATTATATAATTAAATGAGCCATATTAATCAATCCTTTAAATATCTTAAAATTGTAATTGAGTTAATTAGCAGAAGCAATTTTTTCAGCCGATGATTCTGTATCAATGGTTGTGTCTTTACTTTGTGAAATATCTTCTGATTTTTCTGTATCAATTATATTTTCCTTTACTATATTCTCCTCTGACACCACAGTATCATTTTGGGTAGTCTTTTTTGGTTTGGTCTTCACATTCAAATCTTTGCTAGACATATTAGAGTCACTCGAAATACCGTTATCCATAAAAGTTTCTGAAGTTTCTTCTTTCCTAATAATTGTATTCTTTTTTATTTTATCAGACTCATCACTGGAATGTCCGCTATCGTGGGAAAGTAGCTTTTCATCTATTTTAGATTTTATTTCCTTGACGTTGTCATCATCTTCTGAGTCAGAAGTACTGAGTTCATCGGAATCAATATCTAGATCTAAGTCCATCAAAGTTTTCTTTCTCCGACTGTTCCCTTCATCCTCAGTTTTTCTCTTAATTCCTGAACCACCAGCAACAGCAACTTTGAAACCTTGCTCAACTGCATCACCAACTCTCTCAATCAGTGACGATCTCTCTTTCTCATAATTCTTGTCTTTAAACTCATGTTTTGGCTCCGCACAAAGTCTCTGTAATTTCTTCTTTCTACGTTCCACAGCTTCTTCCTCTCTTGTAGCTTGCTTATCGATCCAAGCCTTCAATCTCTTTTCTTCATTAATATCCCTCAGACGTCGACCACTCAAATCTCTACAAGCTTCCCTGTTAGTAGTCTTCTCAATCTGAGCGCCAATAGCACGTAGCATTGATCCAAATCCACCTTTCCCTCCAACCACTTTTGGTACAACGACAACAGAGCCAAATGCACAGACATTCTTATTGCGTAAGATATGACCATTATGAACAATATAAAACTGTCTCCTTGGTAATCCCTGAAACAAATATATGTCTCCGTTAAAACAATACTTATAATAATCTCTACGTATAAATTACTTTAATAAATAAGGAATATAAGAGGAAATATTTTGAGGAAAGTTAGGTTAGAACTACCTAATCACAACTTACTGTTATTTCCTCCACTCGATTACGAATTTCACATGTCGTTATCGGATTTTCTGCAGTAAAGATAGGCTGATCGCATCGACCGGTACTAATTTTAACAATTAACATTGTCGTTTTTACCTAAATCTCTCTTAAACACGTCAAAACCACGATTGCCTCACACACGCTGTCACAACTGAAGCGTCGTGACGTCTCATGAATACCGTTGCTCTTGGAACTGTAGATAAATATTTGGGAACCATAATGACGTCAAAAAGTACGTTCAAGGCTATAACGGAAAACACATGCGCTTCTCTTAAAAGTTATAAAACGTTGTTCCAACGATAAATAAGCAGATTGTGAATCGTTCGATATGCAATCAAGGCGAATAATATTATCAAAAATATGTATATCAACTGATTACGCAATAAACAAACTCAGTATTCAACTCATCTATATTCATACAAGAAAGACAGTGTATCGAAATCTACATAAAGGGATAGCCGTAAAAATGTTCAATCACCTATCAAGGTTTCTTTATAGATTTTTAGGCAGTCTGAATAAGTACAGTAAAGGTCAAGGATTTTAATTGATCCTTCAAAGTAATAGTATCAGTACTGTATAGGCATTATCAGCTAATGTTTTGTATGGCGTTACCATGACTACACTTAGGCATTCTAGAAATTCCTTTTAACGTTTCATCGCCATTGAACCTCTGAGAACTCCATCGTGGTCGCAAGATACCTCGTTCAGTGAAACTGACACACGTCACAGTGTCAAGATTCTAAATTGTTAAGTTTCTTCTAAGAATAATAAGCCATGAACGGCAAAGAGGACAGTGCCTGGGTCTTTGACTCTTTAGTTGGATTTTTACAAGGACCAATATGGTCGGCTCCACTATTGACGTTCATAGAAGAGAAATCCCTGAGTAAGGAGGTTTTTATTATATTAATATAAATTATTATGACAATGGAATGTACTACAAAAAATATTATTATCCAATTCTTCATAGTATTCGAATCCGATACCGAGGACAGCGCAGAGTATCGTAAAATTTATCAGGAATATAAAAATTTAGTGGACTTACTTCTTGGCTGTTACATGGAAGACATAGGTATAACTCCCGAACAATTTGAACATGCTTGCGCATTAAATAAAAATACAAAAATGCCTGTTCAGTTCCAACAAGTGAGTATCTCTTGATTGCATAGGCAATTCTCATTAGTGTTATTTTTTAATACAGAAGCGAAACATTGACAAATTCCAGAGTCTCTTCGAGCAAATCTGGGCAGCGAACGAGTATGAGATATTCAAGAGGATGATGATCCAGAAGAACTTGGAGCTGCAACTACAGGCCTTGAGCTTGATCGAACAGAAATATGGCTTGACTCCAGCATCCTTGACTTGCGAGGCAGATGCACTCCAGGACGACGAGTTGGTAATGGAAGAGTTACTCCAGTAAGTCAATTTTTCGACAATAAAAATCAAACATAAACGGTGGCAAATCTTATTGACATTGATTAAAAAATTTCTGCAAGTAAACACATGCTGGAAGAACGTAGAGAAAGTGAAGCGGAATTAGATCCAGACCCAGTTTTGCTCGAGGAGCATCAACGCTTAGCATCCCAGTACAACGCAGAACGCGAGCTTCTTCAAAAGGCCTTAAGAGAATCTGCAAATTCCACCAGGAGTCATTCACCAGAGCCCGAGCAGGAGCAGAATGAAGCTGTGCCGAATCAGTCGAAGAAACCTTTGGAAAATATTTCTCAGCTGAAGAAGTTGATGCCGCTTGATCCAATACCAGTCAAACCAAAGTCTAACGATGATAAGGTAAATTGATCCGATGATACTGATACCGGATGAAAGCTAATAAAATTAATTCCTTGCGCGCGGCACGGCATTCTAGGCAGAAGAAATAGAAATAAAAAAGCGTCAAGATTACTTGAAGGCCCAGCGTGACAAACTAGTCGCCCTGAAAAAACAGGCGCGAAGTCAAAGGCTGGAAACGAATGGAGCCCGTCCGAGTTCAGCAAGAGTAGCGGCCAAGGCCGCCATTAATGGGAAAAAAGATTATGAAGATTCTCAAGCTTTGGAACCCTCAAAAATTCAAGTACGCAAAGCTCTCGCTGCTCGACTCAAGGCTGAAGTCGTGCACAATTGAAGTTCAGTAATAAGAAGCAGCTATTACACATAGCTTCAGCCTCAGTCTCATCTACAGCAAATACTTATCTTAACAGATATAGATATCTCTATCTAGGTATCCTATTAATTAACGTTATACGATTCTCGATTAATAAATATTGTAAAACCATGAAAATCACAAGGTCGAGTTGTAACACCGATTCTTCTAAATTTAAGTTTTATTTAATTAAATATTCTTCGCACTTCTACAACACACTTGTATTCGTATAACATTCATCCATCGTTCTAGACTCCAATATACTACCCAATATGTTTTTCCATATTTTCCTCCTCCGCTTTATATCTCACCGCACAGGACGCTCTGGATTCGTAGCAAAAAAAACACCTAACCCGTCAGCATGCGTATAATTGCCGCGTCGTTCTATACGTTGAATAATGAAATGCTTAGAGCACGCCTTCTCGCGGGTTAATAAATTCAAAGTATCAACTACGCGCTTGTATCACTTTAAAACAACGAAATTTCAAAGTGACACATTAAGTAACGCAGTCGTATAAGCACTGTACAATTTTATCATATAAAAATAATAAAGAATAACTAGGATTCGCATAAACTCCGGAATAGGAACAATGAAAGAAACATAATTGTCTGGCGAAAGGAAACAAAAATTCAAATAATTACAATCTCAAAATATTATTACCAGTGAAGTTCTTCATTTCAATATACATATCAGAATTTCACTGCGATGACAATGCACCTCGAATGCATTATAAAAAGTCGAATAAAAAAATCCCTAAAACTTTTATTTACCTGATTTTATGCTACATATCCAATACGTCTCGAATGCTACACATAGATATCATACCCGTTCCCCTCTCGCCGCCCCCTTCCTCTTTTATTAACTAATTTATTTATTTACGTCTCATTTACCCAGTCCTCTCGTGAAAGCCTCCATTAAAATAAAATGCAAAATATCCGTTACTTCGCGCCTCGCCCAAAGCAGCCATTGCCGATGCACGACTGAAGTCATTTTCCTCATCCATGTTCAATTTCACTTTCAAAATTTTTCTCGAGCATTTTTTGCCCCCTCTCTTTCACATTTTCCATATCTGGCCTAGTTGTCCAGTCACGACCGTCCGTTGCTTTATGCTTTTAATACAAAAAACAAAACGGATAGGCATTCTTTCCCATTTTCTTGTTTTTCTTCCTTTCTTTTTCATATAAAAACTCGTGCACCGGAGAAAAATGTCACGTTCCATCTTGATATATAAAGTAAAACGCAAAGTTATCGGTTAAAATCTGATATTGTACAAATGTATGCAACAGTTGTTGTCATTATTGTGACGTGTTCTTGTGTCAATCAATCTTCGTCTCTTTCTAACGTTACGTGTCAACCGCCGCGACGCCAGGTGCTATAGTAAAATTTTAAGGTTAACTTCCTCCGCGCTTCCTAATATCTCTCTTCGCAGACAGAACGTCTTATTGTTAGCGCCGAGTGGCAACAAATACCCGTCTCAATAACAACGAGAAGTTTTAGGCAGTGTCGTGTTTTTTCATTTTTTTTTTATTTTTCATATTCACTCTACTACTCTTCATTTTCGCCCATTGTACAACGACTCTACGGCATAATTGTCTCTCAATCACCGATTCATCATTACTTCTACAAATGTTTCTCACGTGACAATACTGAGTATGATTCCGATTACTAACCTCAAGTGGATGCATCAATTATCATAGTGTTACGTAATCAATAGCAGGACAGTATAATAATAATATTACAAAAAGTCGTGACATTGCGATCAAATCGTCGAAAAGGAAAGTCTGAAAATGTTGGAAAATGGCAGGGAATGATCTCGCAAAAATATTTTAAGACAGCTCGCATCGTTTATCATGAAACATTAAATTAACGAGAACAGTGAAATTTATCTATAAGATAGTCGCGATACGCCGATTGCGTAAGATCGGCTAATAATTCGATGGGCGATTTAAAACAGCTGACAAAGCCTAAAACACTCTGTACAAAAATACATGAAGTACACTCAGAGAGTTTAGCGCTCGACCGTACTTTTATTCAATTAATCACTTTTTCACTTATGTATGTAATTAGTCAGTTTTCATGTAAACGGGTTGAATCGTGTAATGTATGTATATTCGCAGTGTAATATGTGGTATACCATCTCTCTTTCTCTTTCTCTCGCTTCCCCCCTCCATGCCCCCTCGCTCGCTCTCACTCTCTCATTTCTTTACGTTCCACTTTCATTTACTTACAATTCCTCGCACCCAACATAGCGCTCACTGCTACCCTTAATAGTAAGTTTTTTTTCTCATCCTTATTACTGAATAAATTGTAAATATAGTAAAACACATGGGGAAACAACATTATTCATTATCTCGTCAATTAATTAACTAATTAATGTTAGCCTTTGTTACACTTTCTGTGGTCAGTCCGGGTTGCGCGACTTTTTTTTTTTTTATATAAATATGTACAGCTGTGCTCCAGCCTCCAACACCAGCCCGCGTTATCGTACAGGAGCTTTCTTTCTTTCTCTCTCTCTCTTTCGCTTTGTTAATTGGCTCTATAAATTAAACGATCGATCGAATTAACTTTTACTTCGTAAGCAATCAGACTCATTAAGTGTGGCAAGTCAATGACAGGATAGCCTTGCGACGATTAGATTATCCCATGATTTCGAACGAGGTACCCACCTCACACGGAGATTAATGTATAACGTAATCGGAAAAAAGAGGAATAATAATTACAAAAACTCATTAACTGCTATTCAAGAAAAATAATTAGAGATCGTTAAGTGTAAGTCTCTGTGATAAGCGGCTGATCGAAATCAAGAGACAGAGACAAGATATAAACGGATAGCCATTAACTTGACACTGTACGTTAGGATTCAAAAAGTCAATTCAATCGATTGTACATGTCGGCTCATTAAATTGGTCGTTTGCCAGATCGATGTACTTTGAAAAATAAAAATATTCAAAAGGGCTAATAATAATAATAATGATATGAAAATAAGATAAATTACATAACCCAGCAGCCATTACTTTAAAACTACACCAGATTACACTCTGAAAGAGTTATTCGTCCAGCTGATTTGACTCTGAATTTCATTGAATCTCGTATTAAGTCTTCGTGATCATTAAACTTGATAACTTTGTGTTTAATCTGATATTGGATTAGAGAATAAAGCCATATCAATTAGACCGGCATCTGGTTTATCCGAAATTGAGATTATATCGATTGTAGGTTGATTCACAATACCTTTAAGATTGTTCCTCTGTTTATTTATCTGGATAAGCAGAGCTTTTCGTCCGGAGCACGACGATTATGAACTTCACATTCACTTAGGATTAAAAAAGAAAAAAAAAAGAGAATCATCAAACTAACTATAGAAAAATTTGGTGGGACGCGGGTTGGTAGGCTCTCGCGAGCATTATTCGTTACGTTTTTTTTATTCGTATGAGAAAAAAGATGTTTTTCACTGTCACATATAAGGAGAATTGATGACGCGTCGATAAAGGTGAATTTATACTATTGATAAGTGACCGACAATTGTACACGTTCGTATTCCTTTTATGGACGTGTATTAAGTTTTATTATCCCTTCCCCTCTCCCCCCAATTCTTTCATATAGCATTTGATCGTTTCCACGTAAAGTGGAAAGCAAATTTTGAACGAAGAGAAAATCGTTATTTGATATAATATATATAATATGTGTATATATATATATTTATAATGGCCTTACGATATCCCTTGGATTCACGATGGAAATAGTTTCCATTTTAACTTTACACACACTCCGCATTAACTCGTTAATTTTGTTTCTTCACTGACTTTTACTGTCGGACATTTTCCTTTGCTTTTTCTATACACAAATTCTTTGAATTTTCGTTCAATTTGTACTGGCTATCTTGGATAAAAATTAATTGTTCTATGCGAATAGTCATCGACCAAATAAAAAATCAATAGAGAATTTAAATGTTCGATTTATGACAACAGCGGTTAGTTAATCAGAGCAAAAAAAAATGAATAATTTCTAGCGACCATCGACAATAATGTGCAGTTTAGAAAGAGTGTGGGTCAAAAATAAGAAGATAGGAATTGTTTTTACAAAATGTCACCCGATAGATTATTTTACAATTTTGTCCTCTTTCAAAATCCGCCATAGGCACGCGTCAACGTAATAGATAGCAAGATTTGTCATACGCGAGATACTCGATCAGGAGGAGAAATGAGAATGAGAATGTACAATAAGAAAGAGGGCGAAGAAGGCTGAAAGGTAAAGAGAAAGAAGAAAAAACAAAGTACCGAGACTCGTTGGACAATGAGAAAGTGAGTAGTGGCAAAAATGATAATAGACTCTTGGCCATCTTCCTCCAACAAAGTGTAGGAATAAAAATTTTGAGACGCATAGGTTTTCGAAATTGGTCTTAACGTCGCACACTAAGTATAAATAAACTTGCGTGAAGATACGTTGAGTCGAAGTTTTCGTCGTCGACAAGTTTTTAAGATCCAAGCGCGCGCTTAGAGATCTTTACCTTAAAATCGCTAGGCCTATCTAGAGCTTTTAGACTTTTTCTGAGGTTAGGGGCAGGGGCAGGGGCATGGGCTAGGGGGGTTGGTACTTCATTCTTTTTCTTTTTTACTGGAGCAGCTTCTTGTTTCACGTTATTTGTTCAGCGTGTGAGGCGTTTTTCAAACCACTGGAATGAACTACGATTTTTCTTCAAATTTACTATCTCTTTACACAACATAGTCGTACAGTAGCGTGTAAATCCTTATTATTTACCTTATTAAGAAAGTTCAAAGTTCCTTTTTTTGTTTTACAAATCCATCGTCTTTCTCGTTATCTATCCATGTTCCGTATTCTGCATCTTCTCATATATATTTCATTGGCCACCTTCACCTATCTCTCTGTCTCTTTCTGTCTTCATCCAACTATATATTTTTTGTTCCTTATTGTTATCTCGTTTTCTCATTCTCTCTGAACCCCGTCCTTTCTCTCGCTCTCTCTCTCTCTCTCTCTCTCTCTCTCTCTCTCTCTCTCTCTCTCTCTCTCTCTCTCTCTCTCTC